>ML241412.1:0-54741 GCA_005239495.1 Nicotiana undulata | reverse complement strand
GTTTGTGGAATTGTGTATATGTTCTGTGTGTTTATATTACTCAGACTGTGATTTATTTTCATTACTACTGAGTTGGCGTACTCATAAAGACTCATGTGCCTCTGTGCACAGATCCAGGTACTAGCTTGCAGCAGTAGCTGACGCAGGTTCGATAACAACATTTCACGGGGTTTCGAGGTAGCTGTCCAGCGTCCACAACTTCTCCATTTCCCCTTCCTTATTTGGTTTTAGCATTTGATTCAGAGACATATATTATAGTTTTAGCAGAGTTAGATTGATTTATTCTTAGATTCTCATGACTATTGACTCCTGTTCTGGGAGGTTGTTTAGAGTTGTTTAGTTCATTATTGGGGGCGCTAGACTTATATAATTTATTTCTTTATTATGACTGATGTTTATTGTTATATTGTGAATTGTTATAATTGAATAAATGCATAGTAAAGTGATGGTTGGCTAGCCTAGTTCCACGATAGGAGCCATCACGACTTGTTAGGATTTTGGGTCGTGATAAGTTAGTAGCAGAGCACTAGGTTACATAGGACTCAACGGTCATGAGCAGGTTTAGTAGAGTCTTGCGGATCGGTACAAAGACGTCTGTACTTATCTTCGAGAGGCTGCAAAACTTTTAGGAAACATCTCTATTTTCTTGAACTCTTTCGTGCCAATCTATGTATTCTTTAAATCGAAACTTACGTTGTTTCATTTTCTCACAGATGGTGAGGACACGCAATACCGATCAGGGTGACCAGACACCAGCAAGACCCACAAGGGGTCGAGGCCATGGTAGAGGTAGGGGACCAGCCCATGCAGTAGCCGAGGTAGTACTGCAGGACCCCCTTATCGTTCAGGATCAGGTTCCCGTCGATGGTGCTTCAACGAGACAGGCTCAGGCACCTGCAGTGCCTATTGTTATTCCAGGTCTTCAAGAGACCCTGGCTCAGATATTGACGGTGTGTTCCAATTTAGCTCAGGCAGTTGCTATGCCCGCTACGGCCAATACAGCTCAGACCGGGGGAGGCACTCAGACTCCAGCTGCCCGGACACCTGAGCAGGTTGTACGGGGTATTCAGGCACCAGGAGCAGCCCCAGTTCAGCCGGTTGCTCCTGCTCAGGATTTTGTGGTCGCTGTTATGCCTGAGGATGAGCAGCGTAGGTTGGAAAGGTTCAGCAGACTTAAGCCTCTGACTTTCAGTGGCACAGAGGGTGAGGATGCCCAAGGTTTTCTTGATAAATGCCAGAGGATACTACGTACTGCGGGTATTTTGGAGACCAGTGGAGTCTTGTTTGTTACATTTCAGTTTGCGGGTGCTGCTTTTACTTGGTCGGAGTCATTCGAGAGGCGTAGGCCGGTTGGTTCAACATCTCTCACCTGGCAGCAGTTCTCCATGATCTTTTTGGAGAAATATGTTCCTCAGTCCCACAGAGAGGAGCACAGTAGGCAGTTTGAGCAGCTGCGCCAAGGAGAATTATCAGTCACCCAGTACGAGATGAGGTTTTCTGAGTTGGCTAGACATGCTTCTGAGATTGTCCCTACTGACAGGGAAAGGATTAGGAGGTTCGTAGATGGTCTTACTTATCAGCTTCGGATCTTAATGACCAGAGAAAGGGTGTCTGGAGCTACATTTGAGCAGGTTGTTGACATTGCTCGGGATATTGAGTCGGTTCGTAGGCAGGATCGTGAGGAAAGAGAGGTCAAGAGGCCTCGTGGATCAGGAAATTTTAGTGGTGCCCCTTCTAGAGGGCAATTTCAGCCTAACAGAGGTCGTTCATTTAGACCTCCACAGTTAGTTCGCCCAGCTTACAGTGGTGTCTCGTCGGGGCAGGGTCCTCGCAATGCTCATCCAGGACGTTCATATTTTAGTTCCCTTCAAGCTCGAGCTCCGCCCGAGTATCATCTTATCAGGGTTCTTCTATGCATGGTTCGTCTGGTGGTTATCATGGTGGCAGGGGTTTTCGTCAGTTTTCATCTCCAGCTCCGGGTAATTGTTACGAGTGTGGAGAGTTCGGACATGAGTGGAGGCAGTGTCCCCGTTGTCCTAATATTTCATCCCAGCAGAGAGTTCAGCCCTCGGCTTCAGCCCCAGTCATATCACCACCTACCCAGGCCGCTAGGGGTGGTGGTCAGGCAGCTAGAGGCCGTCCTAGAGGGGGAGGTTCGCGACAGAGGAGATGGTTGGAGCTTCTCAAGGACTATGACTTAACTATCTTGTATCATCCGGGGAAGGCCAATGTGGTGGCCGATGCCTTGAGTCGCAGAGCCGAGAGTTTGGGAAGTCTAGCTTATCTTTCAGCATCAGAGCGACCTTTAGCCCTTGATGTTCAGGCTTTAGCGGTTCAGTTAGTGAGATTGGATTTGTTAGATCCTCCACGGGTGGTAGCTAGCATGGATTCTCGGTCTTCTTTATTTGATCAGATTAAGGCACGATAGTATGATGACCGACACTTATTAGTTCTTCAGGATATAGTTCGTTAGGGTGATGCCAGAGATGTGACTATTGGTGATGATGGAGTTATGAGGATGCAGGGCCGCATTTGCGTGCCCAATGTAGCAGGTATTCGAGAGTTGATATTAGCAGAGGCCCACAGCTCGCGGTATTCTATTCATCCGGGTGTCGCAAAGATGTATCAGGATCTGAAACAACAGTATTGGTGGAGACGGATGAAGAGAGATATTGCTGAGTATTTAGCACGGTGTCTCAACTGCCAGCAGGTCAAGTATGAGCACCAGAGACCAGGTGGTCTGCTTCAGAGGCTAGATATTCCGGAGTGGAAGTGGGAGCGAATTACTATGGACTTTGTAGTTGGGCTTCCACACACTTCGAAGGGTTTTGATGCTATTTGGGTCATTGTGGATAGATTGAACAAGTCCGCGCATTTCATTCCTGTCAGTACTACTTATACTTCATAGCAGTTAGCTAGTATTTACATTAAGGAGATTGTCCGGTTGCATGGAGTTCCAGTTTCTATCATTTCTTACAGAGGTACTAAGTTCACATCTCAGTTTTGGAGGGCCGTACAGAAAGGTATGGGTACTGATGTAGAGTTGAGCATTGCATTTCACCCTCAGACCGACGGGCAGTCGGAACGGACTATTCAGATATTGGAGGATATGTTACGGAATTGTGTAATCGATTTTGGTGGTTCGTGGGACCAGTTCCTGCCATTAGCGGAGTTTGCATATAATAACAGCTACCAGTCCTTTATTCAGATGGCTCCGTATGAGGCATTATATGGTAGGAGGTGTAGATCTCCGGTTGGTTGGTTCGAGCCTTGTGAGGCTAAGTTACTGGCACAAACTTGATTTAGGATGCGTTGGAGAAGGTGAAATTGATTCAGGAGCGACTTCGCACGGCGCTGTCTAGGCAGAAAAGTTATGCATACCGGAAGGTTCGGTATGTGTCATTTATGGAAGGTGAGAAGGTACAACTAAAAGTATCACCCATGAAGGGTGTTATGAGGTTCCGAAAGAGAGGAAAGATGAGTCCTCGGTTTATTGGTCCTTTTGGGGTGCTTCAGAAGGTTGGAGAGATGGCTTATAGACTTGCTTTTCCACCTAGCTTGTCGAGTGTTCATCCGGTGTTTCATGTGTCGATGCTCAGAAAATACGTTGGTGATCCGTCTCATATGTTAGACTTCAGTACAATTCAGCTCGAGGGTGATATGTCATATGAGGTGGAGCTAGTAGAAATTTTGGCTCGTGAGGTCAGAAAGCCGAGATCTAAGGAGATAGCATCAATGAAGGTGCAGTGGAGAGGTCAGCCAGTGGAGGAGGCTACTTGGGAGACCGAGCGGGAGATGCAGAGCAAATATTCGCACTTGTTTGAGACTCCAGGTATGATTCTAGACTCGTTCGAGGACGAACGTTTGTTTAAGAAGGGGAGAATGTAACGACCCGGTCTGTCATTACGTAAAATATGCATTATAATTGTTGTTATTGACTTTTTATAGATTGGTTATAATGTAATTGATGTATTAGAGTTGATAGACTTGAAATCGAATGGTTGTAGTGGGAGTTCAGACAATTAGCCTCTAAAAATAAACTTAAAATGGGAAAAGTCAACTGAGAGTTGACTTATTGGTAAACGACCTCAGAATGAGAATTTTATGGCTCGGATAGCTTCGTTAGGTGATTTGGGACTTAGGAGTGTGTTCAGAATAATTTTGTGATGTCCGGTGTAGAATTAGGCTTGAATTGGCGAAAGTTAGTTTTTGACGATTTTCGGACGGCAGTGGAAAATAGGCTATCAGGGTCAGAATGAAATTCCGACAGTTGGAACAGGTTCGTAATGTCATTTTGTACTTGTCCACAAAATTTCAGGTCAATCGGAGTTGTTTTGGATAGTTTCGGCGTCATTGGTGGATTTTAGAATTTTTGAAGTTCTTAGGCTTGAGTCCGATGCGAATTTGGTATTTTGATGTTAGTTTTGGTGTTTTGAGGGTGCAACTAAGTTTGAATGATCATTTATGACGTGTTGGTATAATTGGTTGAGGTTCCGAGGGGCTCAGGATGGATTTCGGATAAATAACGGGAAGTTCGGAATTGGGAACTTGCAGCAAACAGCTGCTGATGCTTTTCTTATGTGATTTCCGCACCTGCGGATGTTTGATCGCAGGTGCGGGGCCGCAGGAGCGGCAACATGCTCGCAGGTGCGAAGTTGGGTGAGATGAGGGAATTCCGCAGGTGCGAGGTATTTTTCGCACCTGCGAAGCCGCAGATGCGGAAGGACAAGCGCAGATGCGGAGGCCGGGTTTTGGGGATTCTCCGCAGGTGCGGACCTGGACTGCAGGTGCGGGTCCGAAGGTGCGCTAAAGTGGCCGCAGGCGCGGAACCACTGTTGAGAAATATAAAATATACCCTCCGCGACTTAAACCTTATCTTTACACCATTGTTGTACGTAAATGAGCTCTTGGGGGCGATTTTGAAGAGGGAAATTCTTGTTCTTCATAGAGGTAAGTGTTCTAGTCATTAAAACTCGATTATGGGTGATTATAGAGCATAAAACCAGTGTAAATTCATGGAAAATTAGTAGAAACATTGGGTTTTAGGGTATGAGATTATGAGACCTTCAAGGGTCGATTTGAGGGGTCAAACGAACTCCGATTTTGGTGTTCTTTATATGTACGGACTCGTGAGAGGACGGAGAACACTTTTGTATAAAAATTTCTAAGTTTCGGGATGCGGGCCCGGGTGTCGAGTTTTGACTAATTTCGGATTTTTGAGCTAAATTTGATATCTTTCGATTGGAATTCATTCCTTAAGCATAATTTGATGATAAAGGTCTGATCTTTATATATTTGGAGCGCTCGGAGGTTGAGATGAGAGGCAATCGTATTGAGGAATAGTTTTCGGGCTAGTGTTGAGGTAAGTAATGTCTTTAAATCCTGTCTTGAGGGTATGAAACCCCGGACTATGCACCCTTCACGGGTTTTGAAATGCAAAGGTTGAAACTTTGGAGATATATTCCCTATTTAGGCAACTATTGAGTTGCGAAACCGATTTCTAAGCTTATGCTTAATTAGTATTTACATATTATGATATGTTTTGGGATGTAAGCCATGTTTGGGGCCTAGTGCCGATCTGTTTACTCCTTGGGGGATGTTTTTACTATTTTCCTCAGTGATATGTTATAATTTTTCACTCAGTCTTTTCTGTGAAATTGTTTTGACACTCAGAATATTTTGATACTACTTCTTGAAAATGAAACACTGTTTTTGGGTCGAGAACCCAGTATATTATGGCCAGAAGGGAAAATTGAGAGTGTCTGACTGAGTGAGGCTGTTGGCCTATATTGTGAGGATGTTATGATATGAGTGAGGCTGCTGGCCTATACTGTGAGGATGATATGATATGAGCAAGGCTGCGGGCCTATATTGTGTGTGATTTATGCCATGCTGTGGCTTATTATAGCGCTTGGGCTGTAGGTGCCCCTCCGGAGTCTGTAACACACCCCCAGTGAGCTCCGATACCGATTGAGTGATGCCCGCGGGGCTTATGATGACTGATGGTGAGAATGCCTGATGGGCAGAGTTATTGTGAGGTTGCCTGATGGGCAGAGTGATTGTGAGGTTGCCTGATGGGCAGAGTGTTTTGAGGTTGCCTGATGGGCAGAGTGATTGTGAGGTTGCATGATGGTCAGAGTGATTGTGAGGTTGCCTGATGGGCTGATACTGAAAGAAATTGTTACGAGAAATGATTATGGCCCGAGGGGCAGTTTTATGAATATTTTTACTGAGTTTTCCAACTATGATTTACTTCGTTTTCAAACTGGTTTTTACTGAGAATTTTATGGAGATATACTGATATTGCATTTGTTTTTCAAGGGATTTCTGGAAAGTGATCTCGAACTTATGTATTTGCTGAATACTACCTGGTGACTTGGTGTTTACTTGCTTTTTGTGGAATTGTGTATCTGTTATGTGTGTTTATATTACTCAGACTGTGATTTATTTTCATTACTACTGAGTTGGCGTACTCATAAAGACTCCTGTGCCTCTGTGCACAGATCCATGTACTAGCTCGCAGCGGTAGCTGATGCAGGTTCGATAACAGCATTTCACGGGGTTTCGAGGTAGCTGTCCAGCGTCCACAACTTTTCCATTTCCCCTTCCTTATTTAGTTTTAGCATTTGATTCAGAGACATATATTATAGTTTTAGCAGAGTTAGATTTATTTATTCTTAGATGCTCATGACTATTTACTCCAGTTCTGGGAGGTTGTTTAGAGTTGTTTAGTTCATTATTGGGGGCGCTAGACTTATATAATTTATTTCTTTATTATGACTGTTGTTTATTGTTATATTTTGAACTGTTATAATTGAATAAATGCGTAGTAAAGTGATTGTTGGCTAGCCTAGTTCCACGATAGGCGCCATTACGGCCTGTTAGGATTTGGGGTCGTGACACGACTTTACGTCGAAAATCGAAAGAGCATCGCAAGGGCCAACGAGCCCCGAGTCAACCTTAAAACGGACCGAAGCAAGGTAGCAGAAAAAACTAGATCCAATAGGGACATGGATCCAGCAGGGGTGCTCCGCTCAAACCGGTGGAACTTCGGGTGTAACATTTCGAGCATCGTATCAGCCATGGGTAAAATTTGGGATACCAGATGGCCAAAGCCCGTATCGTCAGACCCCTCTTAGAGGAACCCCAACCTAATATACGAGTTTCACGGTACTCACGGTCATCGAACCGAGGACTGCAGACATCTTCATAAAGAAGCCAACCGGGTAGCTAGCAAAGGGTATCTGCGAGGATTTGCTTGCGGTCAGGTCGAGGATCTCCCCCCGGGAAAAATAGTAGCTCAAAAAGACGAAGCAAGGAAGCTCCAACACTCCGTATACATGATTGTTGAGGGAAACGACGCCCCGCAGGGACCTATGATTAAGGGGGAGAAAGTATCAGCTGCGGTGGTGGGACAAATTCAGAGCCGCGAGCCCGATGACCTCCTCATATTTGGTGACAGGGATCCCGAGACCCCGCCTCACCCGCACAATGATGCGCTGGTAATTTCTTTCCTCTTGAATAATTTTCAAATTAAACGTGTTCTTGTGGATCCAGGTAGCTCTGCAAACGTTATCAGGGTGGAAGTAGCGGAACAACTTGGGATGCTCGGTCGAGTCATACCTACTTCGATAATTCTCAACGGATTTAACATGGCCAGAGAAACGATGAGAGGGGAGATCACACTCACAATCAACGTGTCCGGGACGATTCAGAACACTAAGTTCTATGTCATCAAAGGGGACATGAGGTACAACGCGCTGCTTGGGAGGCCGTGGATACACAACATGAGGGCGGTACAATAAACTTTCCATAAAATGATGAAGTTTCCAACGGATGATAAAGACCGTATATGGAGAGAAACGTGCGGCCAGAGAGATGTTCGCTATTCACAACTATACGCCAGTGCCAACACCCCCACCTCGGAGGAACCAAAAGGGGAGATGACCCCTGAAGATGGCGGAGAAGACTTCCTCTCCCCCCGTACCTTCGTCGCTCCCGAAGAGTCAGACGCGACTAAGTCAACGGTCGAAGAGATAGAACACGCAGTCCTGACCGATCAACCTCCAGATCAAAAGGTATACTTGGGAACGAGGTTAACCCCCGAACTCAGGAAAAATTTCATTCAATTTTTTACCAATAATATCGATTGTTTTTCTTGGTCCCATTTAGACATGACATGAATTTTTCTCAAGATAACCACCCATCGACTAAGTGTCAACCCCAGATTCAAGCCGTCCAAGAAGAAAAGGAGGCCTCAGTCCGAAGTAAAGCATGTGTTCATCAAGTACGAGGTAATGAAACTCCTCAAAATCGGCTCTATTAGGGAAGTAAAATACCCTGTTTGGTTGGCTAATGTGGTGGTAGTACCCAAGAAGGGAAACAAGTTAAGAATGCGTGTAGATTATAAGGATTGAACATGGCGTTCCCTAAAGACTCATTCCCACAGCCTAACATCGACCGCTTGATCGATGCTACGACTGGGCATGAGACACTTACCTTTCTTGACGCCTACTTGGGGTATAATCAGATTCAAATGAACCCTGAAGATAGGGAAAAGACTTTGTTCATCACGAAGTATGGGACGTACTGCTACAACGTCATGCCCTTCGGGGTGAAAAATGCTGGGGCCACATACCAGCGGTTGGTTAATAAAATGTTCGAAATCCAAATAGGTAAGTCCATGTAAGTATATATTGATGATATGCTGGTCAATTCTCTACACGCAGAGGACCATCTAACCCATTTGCAGGAAACGTTTGATATCGTCAGAAGCTACAACATGAAACTCATCCTCGAGAAGTGTGCTTTCGGGGTAGGGTCGGGGAAGTTCCTAGGTTTCATGGTGTCAAACAGAGGAATCGAGATCAATCCCGACAAAATCAAAGCCATCGAAGAGATCACGGTGATTAACAGCGTTAAAGCTGTACAACGGCTAACCGGGCCGATAGCGGCCTTGGGACGATTCATATCGAGGTCATCGAATAAGAGTCATCATTTTTTCTCTCTGCTTAGAAAGAAAAACAGCTTCGAATGGACCCCTGAATGCAAAAATGCTTTAGAAGAATTGAAGCAGTATTTGTCGAGCCCACCTTTGTTGCATACTCCAAAAGAGGGCGAGACATTGTATCTTTACCTGGCCGTATCAGAGGTAGAGGTAAGCGGTGTGCTGGTTCGAGAGGAGCAAGGTACGTAATTCCCTGTCTATTATGTGAGTCGGACCCAGGGTGACGCCGAAACTAGTTATACGCTTATGAAAAAATTAGCCCTTGCATTGATTAGCGCATCTCGAGAATTGAAACCTTATTTTTAATGTCACCACATCTGCGTCCTGACAATGTACCCGCTTCGGAACATATTACACAAACCGGAGTTGTCGGGTCGATTAGCCAAGTATGCCATCAAACTCGGGGGATACGATATTGAGTATTAGCCTCGAACGGCCATCAAATCCCAGATCTTGGCGGATTTCGTGGCTGACTTTGCGCCCGCCCTAGTGCCCGAAGTAGAGAAAGAATTTTAATTAAAAATGGCCACATCCTCCAGGGTGTGGACCCTGTTCACTGACGGTGCTTCCAACGTGAAAGGGTCGGGGTTCGGCATAGTCCTAAAACCGCCCACAGGTGGCGTAATCAGGAAATCCATAAAAACTGCAAAATTAATTAACTATGAAGCCGAGTATGAGGCTGTGATTGCAGGTCTCGAATTAGCCAAAAGACTTGGGGCCAAATGCGTCGAGGTCAAGTGCGATTATCTCCTAGTCGTAAACCAGGTGAACAGTATCTTCGAGGTCCGAGAGGACATAATGAAGAGATACCTCGACAAAACTCTAGTCACGCTGCATCGCTTCAAGGAATGGACCTTAAACCACATACCGCGAGAATAGAACGGCGAAGCCGACACCCTCGCAAACCTGAGGTCATCTATCGAAGAAGATGATATACTTCCCGGAGCCATAGTGCAATTAAGAAAGTCAGTGATCGAAGATGGCCACGCCGAGATCAACTCCACCAGCCTGACTTGGGATATGAGAAACAAATACATAAACTATCTTGTAACGACCCGACCAGTTGTTTTACGTTATCGGACCCCGTTCTCCTGTATAAGTCTTCCCATAGCGTCTTCTAATGATTTGTGACTTGCGGGGACTGGTGGTTCAGGATTTGGAAGTGCTTTGAGAAGTATAGTAACACTTGGTTCCTTAAGATTGGCCTATTTGGCCAAGTTTGACTTCGGTCAACATTTTGAGAAAATGACCTCGGAATCGAGTTCCGACAGTGTTAGTAGCTTTGTATGATGATTTCGGACTTGAGCGTATGTTTGGAATGGGTTTTCGATAACCCGGGAGCATTTTGGCGCCCGATATAGAAATAAGGATTTCCTTAAGTTTGAAATTTGGTTTGAAATGGGAATTTATGTTATCGAGGTCCGAATGTGATTCCGAGATCGGGAATAGTTCCTTTATGTTATTTATGACTTGTCTGCAAAATTTTATGTCATTCCGAGTTGTATAGGTCGGTCCGACGCATGGTTATAGAAATCAAGAACTTAAAGTTCTTAAAGTTATGGTTTTAGGGGTTTTGGGGTGTGATTTTGAGATTTAGCGTGGTTTTGGGCGTTTCGAAGGCTCGAGCGAGTCCATATTATGATTTAGGACTTGTGGGTATATTTGGACGGGGGATCGGGTGGGCCCAGGTGACTCCCGGGCACCAAACGGGGCTAAAAACTAGCTGATGCAACTGCTGGTGCACCTGATCTGGTGTGACCGCCGGTGCGGTTGCCCAGTCGCAGGTGCGGGGCTGCTCCTGCGGTCCTAAGCATCGCAGGTGCAACCCCAGGTGAGGTCCCCCATTCTCGCAGGTGCGGACAAAAGTCCGTAGGAGCGACCCCAGCCCCTCTTGCCGAGTTCCGCAGGTGCGAGCCCTAGAACGCAAGAGCGAGACCGCAGGTGCGGTCCACGAGCCGTAGGTACGGAATACCTGTAGGCCAAACAGTACATGATCTTTAAGATACGGGATTTCTTCACCCCTTTTCATTTCATACCTCAATTAGAGACTTATGAGCTTGGGAAGAACACACCACGACCTAGCTACTACAGAGGTAAGTTAATTCCTCCCTATTACTAGTTTAATATATGAATTATTAATGGGATTAACTACTAGATCATTGAAAATAAAGATTTGGGTAGTAAATTTAGGGTTCTTGAGGAAATTGGTGAATTGCTCAATTATTGTTATGAATTGAAGTAAAAGTCATATATTCTCGATCCTTAGGCTTTGGGTGAGTGATTCCTTCGAGAATTTTCGGAATTCGAGCATGCGGGCCCGAGGTTGAATTTTGGGAATTCTTCAAGAATGATGATTTTATTGAATAAACAGGATAATTTCCCCACATTGAGCATGTATTGATATAATTGTTCAATTTTGGCTAGTTGTGGGTCCTCGGGTGTAGAGTTTGGAGTTTCGGGCGCATTCGCTGTTCGAGGGGTAGTTTTGACACGAGGTGAGTCTCCTTTCTAACCTTGTAAGAGGGAATTGTCCCCCTAGGTGATCTAAATGATAGGTGTACTTGTTTGGGGGCTACGTACGCACCAAGTGACGAGATTCCGTACGTAGAAGCTATTATTGTTATGTCCGGGTAGTTGGGCCACAACATGTTCATTGTTCTTCCTTGTCCTGATATATATATGTTTTGTACTCCTGTTGTGCATAACAACATTTCATCTAAAAGATTTCGTGATACTTGACTCGAAGTAATTGTAATTGTGTATCTATGGGATCGGGCCGTACGCCACGGCGGACTTGAGAGTGATTATACCTATATGGGATCGGGCCGTACGCCACGACAGGGTTGAGAGTGATTATACCTATATAGGATCGGGCCGTATGCCACAACGGGTTTGAGAGTGATTATATCTATATGGGATCGGGTCGTACGCCTCGGTGGAGTGAGAGATACTTGTAAACATATATGGGATCGGGCCGTACGCCACGGCGGGTTTGGATGATAATTTATGGGAGCGGGCCGTACGGCACGACGGATCTAAGACTTGATTATTATTGGTCCCTTCCCGAAGTCCTACCCTTGAAAGCGCATTGTTGCTTAGTTTCAATATTTATTTGGATTTTTGCCCTGGATGCATATTTTGCTGCTTATTTTGTTTACATGCCTACTGTTCTTCCTTATATCGTGTTGTATATATATATTTATGATGTTATGAGACCATAGTGAGTGTCAAGTCGACTTCTCGTCACTACTTCTTTGTTATTAGACTGGATACTCACTGGGTACATACTTATTTATGTACTCATGCTACTCTTCTGTACTTAACTGTACAGGTACAGAGGTCAGTGCTTCTGGTTAATATACCGGAGATAGATCCTGAGCTAGTGGACTCGACTTCACGGTGAGCTGCTTCTTATGGCGGTTTCCAGTAGTACCATGGTGTTTTCCTTTTTGTGTTTTCCCGTCTATTTCATTCAAACAGTGGGATTGTATATATTATCTTTTGGTTATTCTGTTAGTATGCCCGTGACACTCGTGACACTAGTTCCTGGCACACACACGTAGTGTTTATTATGGGTTTTGGGCTGTATATTCATTTTATGCGTATCTTTTGGCCCACGCATCGTTACCGCTTCAATACTTATCACCGGGTTATCATTTTTGGATATCATGCTTAAAACCGCTTAAAACTGGTAAACGTTGGGATACGTAATCAATTGGAAAGGGTTACACTTAGTGATTTTGTGTTGGCTTGCCTAACCCCGCAGTTGGGTGCCATCACGACCTGAGTTAGGATTTGGGTCGTGACATATCTAAATGACAGAAAGCTGCCTGCGGACCCGAAGGAGTCAAGGGCCTTACAGATCAAGGCGGTAAGGTTCTCGCTCGACGAGAACAACACCCTCTACATGAGAACTTTCGACGGACCTTTTGCGGTATGCCTAGGACCTGGTGACACAGATTACGTGCTTCGAGAAATTCACAAGGGCCCTTGTGGGAATCAATCCGGTGCTGAATCCTTAGTCCGAAAGGTGATCAGGGTAGGCTATTACTAGGACAGTATAGAAAAAGATGCCAGGGAGTTTGTCCGTAAGTGCGAGAGATGTCAAAGGTTCGCGCCCATGATCCATCGGCCCAGAAAACAACTACACTCGGTCCTGTCACCTTGGCCGTTCATGAAATGGGGGATGGATATCGTCGGACCATTTCCAACCGCACTAGGTAAAGCCAGATTCATTCTATTTATGACTGACTATTTCTCTAAATGGGTGGAAGCACATGGCTTCGAGAAGATAAGAGAAAAAGAAGTCATCAACTTCATATGGGACCACATCCTATGCCGGTTTGGGATCCCCTCCGAGATAACATGCGATAACGGAAAGCAATTCATAGGGGGGAAAGTAACAAGTTCCTCGAGGGCCACAAAATCAAGAGGATATTGTAGACACCCTACCATCCATGCGCCAACGGTCAGACCGAGTCCACAAACAAAACCATCATTCAGAACCTGAAGAAGAAGTTGGAAAGCGCAAAGGGTAGATGGAGAGAGATATTGCACGAAGTCCTGTGGGCATATCGAACTACTCCCAAGACAAGCACGGGGGAGACACCCTTCTCCCTGATGTATGGGTCCGAAGCTCTAATACCAGTCGAGGTAGGAGAACCAAGAGCCAGATTCCAGCATGCCACGAGGGATTCAAACAATGAGGCCATGACTATGGCCCTCGAATTACTCGATGAAAAACGAGAGGCCTCGCTGATTCGGATGGCTGCACAAAAGCAGAGGATCGAGAGATATTAGAAAAGGACAACGAACCTCCGATATTTTGGAGTCGGGGACTTAGTCCTAAGAAGGTCACTTTGAACACTCGAAACCCTAATGAGGGAAAGCTAGGACCGAGCTGGGAAGGACCGTAACGTGTCCTAGGGGTGTTGATACCCATTTTTTCCCAAAATATTTTTTAATTGCATATATACCTTCAAAATCATGCATTAATAGCAATTGGTATTTTTCCATAATTTTTGTATATTTTTTATCAATTTGTCCAGTAGTTTATTTCGAATAAATAATTACAAAATTGCGTCACAAATGACTTCAAAACATTTCCTGACTTAATGTATTATTTTTGGTCCCGTTGAGACCAAATTATTTCACAACTAGCCCATATTGGCATTCTTTGGCTATAATTGGAATAACTATACAATTATAGCCTAATCATATGTTTATACTATTTTTATCCAATAATTAGTCATTTGTATTTTAAATACAAATGAATCATTTTTAATTTAATTTACTAAGTATTAATTTCATTTTTACAATAATTAGCTATTTTTATAAATTGTTTATCTAGTTTAATTAAGTATTTACTAGCTAGCCCTTTTTATTTGAATTATTAATTGAACCGGACCCCTAATCCAATTAAATTAACCCAATACCCAAGCCCAAATCTAACACCACCCGACCCAAGCATTTGTTTAATATGAATCGTTGATTAATTTCAATCAACGGTCCAGATCGCCTATTACATAATTAACCTAAGACTACCCCTCGTGTCTCATTCTTTCCCTCTCACTTCAACCGTCTCTCTCAACTCTCTCTCGTCCCTTTAAATCTTCTACTAAACCTGGCCCTTCTCCGGCCATCTCCTTGCCGGAATCTATGGTGATCCTACCACCTACCAACCTTATGGATCCCACCTTGAACGTGTGTCACTGTTTTGAGGCCTTCAAGTGAACCAGAGGCGGTCCACTCACCTCTACGATATCATGCCATTTTTCCGGCCGTCCATGGCCATCCGAGTAAGATCTTTATACTTTCCGGTTGAAACCGGTAAAATTTTGAGTTTTTCTTCTCCTCTGTGGGTTCTCTCCTTGAAACCCTAACTTCTAAAAAGCTTCCGATTTTTCTAGATCGGTAACAGATCTATACATATTTCGAGTTGTTTTGTTGTTTTCTTCAAAGGTTTTTCATTTTCCCTAAAATGATTTTTTATCTACTAAACTAGGGTTCCTGAAACCTTTTCAAAATAGATTTTCTTTATGATTTCTAGCCTTATTATATGATTCTCATCATGTTTATCATTATCTAAGACTTTTCACTTTTGGTCTGATTTATTTTTACTAAAAGTCCTAGGTTTTCAGTTTTTAACTGTATATTCGGAGTATGTCTTTGGTGATACGTTTGTGCATGTGTTTGATTCTCATGAGCTTCCTAAGTCTCTACGGTTTTACCCTATTTTTGCTTATTAGTCTACTGATTCTTTGTTTCTTCCACTTATGTTGTGCTTGTCTTATCGATCTCTCTAATTGTTGCTATCCTTGCTAACTGTGAGTATTAGGGTTTTGCTCTTGTCCTGTCGATTATATCATATTCTGCTAAGTCTTTCAATTACTTGTTATGCCCTACGTGAATCCCCAATTTGTGCTTTTGATTTTTGCTTGATGAGTGTCTATGCCATTTAAATCAGTACTATTTTGACACTTTGAATCCTTGAATGATTGTGATTAGTACTCTACTGATTTTTACGCAATATTCTCTACTGACTTTGAGTATTTCCTTACTTGTGTGATATTTTCCTTAATTGATGTTGATTCCCTGTGATTGGAATCTCACTCGAGGGTCCTCTTATTGATTTCCAGAATTAAATTATGTCTTGCCATATTTCTATGAATAAACATGATGTCCAATCAATTCTTATACACTTTCCTTCATTGGTATATTCAGTATGTAGTCTTAATTGCATGCTATATACTTTTACTACTCCTTATGTGGTAAAATCAGTCCCTCAGTTGATTCTTTTCCTTGTTTATCACTGTTTGTATCCGTTTGAACTATGACTCCTTAATTCAAGGAAGTGTTAACCTTAATTTAATCCTAATTGGGATTTACTCCTATAATTATGCTGAGCTATTTCTTGTTACCATATATTTCTCTGCCTATTTTCAACTATATATACTTGACTCTTTCATTATCGAAAAAAGGGAAAAATAAGAAAAGGAGGACATACATTGTTCTGAACCCTCTCTTACACACACATCTTCTCTCTTGGTCTTCTTTCTGGTTATTTGCTACTCTCAGTCGGCTGCAAGACAAGACTGAGTATTATACACTTTAGCTCTCCACTCTGTGCTTATTATCTCTTAACTGGTATGTCCTCAAATTAGTTTAAAGCTTCAAAACAACATGTTTCTTCTGATATTTAAATTCATCTTATTTCAATTATGCTTTTACTTATGATTTTGTTGTTTACCTTGCAATTAGAATGTCTACTTATTGCTTTACTAGTATGATTCTTAAATTGTACCCCCTCCCCTAAACTCAGTATGTTACCCCTTAGTACCCCTCAGTATGATTTCTAGCATAAACCTCTTTGTGGAAAAACTACTTCTGTGGTCAGTTTGTGATATACCCCTCAGAACTTCTCTGATTCTAACTTGTGTGCAACTCTGCCTATTGTGTGCCTACTCTCATGTGTTCCTATCTGTCCCCAACCCCTTGCTTCCCTGCTTGTGAGTGTTTAATATGGTTTGTTCTTTGTACTTGTTTTATGTGTACTTTTTTATGTTGAGTTGTTGTTTTGATTGCCCTATTCCCTTTCCCTTTCAAAAAGTTTTTCCCTAAGCAACTCTTCTATTGTTCTGCAAAAACTGTTTTTCAACTCAACCTTTTCAAAACTATGTCAAGCACTCTCACTCTAATCTTAGAAATCTAGGTTCTGCCACTCTAATGCGTGACTACTTAGGGATCCCTATGAGATCCCTCTGAACTCTGATGCATTAGAGCTGGCCCTTCCACACTGCACGTACTCAGTATGGTTATGAAAATCTGGGTGTGAGCACTGCCCGAGATCCCTTGAGGTCGTTAGGGAACTCTGACACACCAGGATTATATGAAAGGCTGTGAAACACTAATGGCACTGAGAACTTCTGGAGACTTTGGGAATGTCAGTAGGCTCCCTATAGTATAGCTTCTTATTTTCTTTTATTCATTTATGTAATTTGTGCAAACGGTCTGTAATAATTATTGTAAACAACTCTTGGGGATGGATAGTGAAAAGGGAAAGGGATAACCATGCATGCTATAGATACTAAAGGGTAGAAACCATGCTGTTAGGTTTATATTCCCTAGATGCGCAACAGAAAATCATGTTTAGGACCAATATGTTCAAAGCCATGCATTAGAGATCATGCTTCCTAGGTTTTATATCCACTGTTTCAGCATATTCATTTGATATTACTATCATATCACTTAGAAAATCCTGTGCTAGAGAAAATGCGCTAATAATTGGTATCTTCTACAATTATGCTTCCTGCTGCCATGCACGCTTAGAAATACTGTTTTAGGATAAACAACACTAAGATAAACTGTCACTCTTTGTATATTCAGATAATCATGTTTAATGCTGTAATATTTATGCATATACAAATCCTGCTTAGGATCCTGCATATACATCATTCTGCATCTCTACATGTGCATTAGATACTATGTTTTAGGAATTCATTCATATTCGCTTAAGTGCACCTAATCTAACTATTAATTCATAAAAAGGAATAAAATTTCACTCAGTTTTCGCAATCAACTGGTAATAGTTCTATGTTCTGAACGCCTAAAACAGTATGTTTAAGCAACATAAGTTCAAACAATTTTCTTACTTCTGAAAACCGGTATACTGTCTCACACCTAGGCAAGCCTTAGGTGATCAAACTATCAAAAACTGGGAATCTGCCTCTCTGCGTATGCTGCCTAATCCTCAATAGTTTTTTTTTAAATCAGTAGGCAAACTGATTAGGGCCCTTTCTGAGTTATAGAAACAAGTCTGCATATCTGTTTATATTCTGAACTCACCTAGACACCATGCTTTAGGGTTCTAATTAGCAATACTGCCCTTAACTGTGTTTGAGTCGTGCTGTCTATTTGCATTACTTGTGGAGGTAAGCTTGAGCCTTTTATCTGCTTTTTCTTTGTTCCCACTAAGTGCAATCCTATATGTTTTTGTCTGTCGCCTTAGTATTTTTCCCTTAAACCCGAGGGTCTGCCTAGAACTTCCTTTATAGGTAGAGGTCCTAAACTCCTCCAGGACTATTAAGAAGGGACGTGTAACAACACGCAATAGAGGTCGCTGACCAACACTCGCTTTAATAACCTTTACGGGGTGGGAAGGGTAGATATGGATATGATGACCGGTGCGCTAATACCACGTGTAGACCCTCTTTGAGGAGTGATTACCGGGTATTGTACTGATGTGATCCATATGACAAACAACCTAGGACTCCCCTATATGCATGTTTAGATTATAACTCTTTCAAAACCCTGCTTAGATATTAAATATTTTTCAAGCTTTAGTAACACATGTGTGCTTAGACTGCGATTCTTTCAAAGTCCTTTACATGTTTTAAACATTAATTGCCTATTTGCTATGTGCTCAAATTCACAAAGTTGTTTGGCCGGGAACCACAGTTGTGGACTCTGAGGGGTGCCTAACACCTTCCCCTTAGAGTAATTTCAAACCCTTACCCTTTCTCTGTTTATCTAATCTTGTTTGTAAATGACCCAAGTAGGTGCCCTAACGCACCTCCACTCGTTAGGTGGCGACTCTTCGAATCCTTGCATACCCCTTTCCCAAAAGGAAACGAGTTGTCCCAATAATGTCAAAAACCCTGACCGGTCCGAAAGGATTTGGAAAAAGGGGGCGCGACAAGGGGTGATCGCCAAAGGATCATACAAGCTTGGCACCTTGGAGGGCAAACAACTTCATAGAAATTGGAACATATCCATGCTCAAACGATACTACTGCTAAGCTAACTTTACGATCCCGTCTCTTTTCAGTTTCTCCAAAGCTAATCTCCCGCAGGAATCCTACAGAAGACTACAAAACATCCGCCAATTCCAAGAGGCCCCCTGGATCGACGGACCCATTGCACTCTTTTCCTTCGATCAAGTTTTTGCCCACGAAAAAAGGGTTTTTACCGTCAAGGTTTTTTATGAGGCAACATTTATGCGTCCGTCGGAAAAAACTCATGCAAACATCTAAGGTTTCCCTCAACGTAACCTCGGCCATTGGAGGACACTGCCTCAGGGGAGAAGATGCCCCTGCAAAACAAGTCAAAGTAAGCCGAAAAATGTTTTTTTTTGGCAGAAAAATAATGTAGCGGGTCAAACGGTCGAATGAATCGTGCATGCATAGGAGGATCTAGCCCTCAATGGAAAAAACGTATATGCTTGTACCAAATACTATTCTATCATCAAAACATTTTGCAAATTCAAGAGACGGTTATCTTTAACATTCGACTTATCAAGATCCGAGGTCACAAGATCCCAAGAGGATAACCTCGAATATGTTTAAAACAGTAAGTCCTACCGGCATGTCGAAAACCACAAAGCCCCCAAGTGGAAGCGTTCAAATAGCTAGGAACGGTCCCGACTTCAAAGGCAAGGCTATATATTCGAACTTGTAAGACCCCTAAAAAGGCATACCCTCGGATATAGATGCCGAGGATACAATACTCGGGACTAAGGGCTTCAACCAGACAAAACGACTCCGGTCGATGGGCTCCGACCGAACAACAATATCAAGCGATTCGGGGACGCCCGACTATCACCCTAAAATCAAATCCTTCGAAATGGGAAGAACCGGTTAAGATCATGCTACCTTTAGTGTATGCAAGAGTTTCGAACATTTTCATGTCGGCTCGCGTAAAAGAGCTTCGAACATTTTCATGTCGGCTCGTAAAAAAGGGTTTTGTCCATTCATCATAACGACTCATAATCGAGGTTATTTTGGGCCGTCGAAGAGTAAGATGAATAGGAGAAAACTCCATGTAATTCTTCAAGCAATGGAAAATATAGCCGCCCTAAATGCTGGCTTGAATTGATTTTAGGAAAACCTGAGGGTGAAGATCCTCGAGCCAAAAACGTGGTTCGAAGATTAAGCCCGGGATAGGTTAAATTGAAAAAGTCGCCTAAGAGCCTTGAAGCCAGCGCAAAAGGCCTACTGGCTAGTTTGAAACCCAAGGGTAAAGATCCTCGAACCAAGAGCTGGTTCAAAGACTAAGCCCGAGACAGGTTAAATTAGAAAAATTGCCTAAGAGCCTTGAAGCCAGCGCAAAGGGCCTATGGGCTAATTTGAAACCTGAAGGGCCAGTGAGTTCGAGTCGTAACCCGGCTCGGGGACTAAGCCTGAAATGGTTAGCTAAAAGTCGCCTAAGAGCCTTGAAGCCAGCGCAAAAGGCCTACAGGCTAATTTGAAACCTAAAGAACTGGCAAGCTTGAGTCGCAACACGGATCGAGGGCTGAGCCCGAAATAATCGACTGAAGATCACCTAAGATCTTTTCAGGCAAGCCTACGAGCCAACTCGAAGGCCCAAAGGACTCATGAGCCCGAGCCATGGGTTGGTCCAAAGAATGAGCACTAGATGAATGACTGGAAGCATCTAAGGGCGAAGAACGCGCGAGCCTCCGGGCCAACCCCAAAGGGCCTATAGGCTAGATAAAAGGAGGCATTAACCCCACGCTCAAAAATCCCTAAGGAGGCAACCTGTGCTCGGGTACAACTTCAACCCCAATGCAAAACAAGTTCCTCTCTCAAAATATAGGTGCATACCTTAAAGCTATCTGTGCCCCCAAGGCCCGGGTAGATGCCCGATTGTGAAGACCGGAGGCTCCCTCGGGCCCAAGCATGCCCCCGCTCGAAAAGAAGTTACGGAGTCTCGAGGCTATACTTATTTTTCGAGCAGGAGCTAATAATGGCTCGATATTTTATGGCCAAAGTGGATACACACCCAGAGGCCGTCCTAAGAATTCTCGAGGTGCCCAGGTCTGGGGAAAGTTTTCGCTCGGAGATTATTAGTAAACCACCTTTGTTAAAGAGAAGTCGAGGTCCGATCCTCGCATAACTTTAAGAAATCCTGGCTCCAGCTGGGGGTTCAAAGTATTAGTGAACATAATATTGGTCATGATAAGAGTCCGATTTTTGGGCCGATCATACATGAAAGTTTGCACAAATAGAAGGCATAACAAAATTCAAAATCAGACCAAAAGAAAAACAACAGAATCTCTTATATTAATAGACGATGTTTACAAGGCACACAAGGGAATATTTACACAACGATAGAGAAATATAAAACATAGGCCTAATCCACAAACGGGAGTTCATCTCTCGGGGGTATATCCTCGAGGACCCCCTCGCAAGGGACCTCTAGTCACTGTCTTCGGGCTTCTCAGAGAGGCAACATGCGGACAACATGTTCCTCCTCCTTAAGACTCCCATCACCACCACTGAGAAGCCCCTTCCCAAAACATCGAACCAGTATGGGACACCAGAATCGGTGGATATTGCCTCCTCACCTCGCGGAGGCAAAAAGGACGAAATACCACACCCGGTTGAAGTTAAGAGAGATAAGTAGCAGTATAGATACTTCTTACAAAGGTAAGCAGCAATATATGCACTTCATGCCATCCGGCGTGGGGGGCATTGTCACGCCCCAAAATCGAGGGACGGGACCGGCGCCTAACCGAGTGAACCCGGTCAAGCGAACTTGGTTTGCCTTTCCTACCTGACGTGTTTCCCCCGGTTAAAGCATGCATTACTTATATAAAATAGCAAGAGATAATAAAAAATGTGTATTCACAATCATAAAGTCCATTTTTCCTCTTTTAGCATTTTAACATTAGATCATCTCAAAACATACATACTACATACAACATTCCCGACATGGGATCACGATTACGAAAAAGTACAACAACTTCCCAAAATATATTTACAACCCACATAATATCTACGGAGCCTCTAAGAGTACAAAGAAGAATACATAGACTTGCCGGCAACAAGGCCCCGGCTATACCTCAAAAGAATGACATATACAAAATGAGTCAACATGAACTACACACAGCCCCGAGAGGAAGTAGGTCTCACCAAAACTGCTGAAAGGATGGAGGGGAGGCACCACTATCGGCGGTCAGCGCTACCTGCTACAGAACCACTTACATCCATTTAAAAGATGTAGTGCCCCCAACAAAAGGGACGTTAGTACCATTGAATAGTACTAGCATGTATGAACAAACCTACTCTAGATAGGATAAACATCAACAATAAAACACAAGTAGAGGAATCATACAACAATACACCGAAGCAAGGGAAAACACAAACAAGAATTTCCACATCACTCATCCCGTTTTGCCATCTCTTGGTTAATGTTCTTTTAAGTTTCATCTTGTTATTATTATTACTGATCCACCGTGTTGTTGTCACACGTAGTCCGATCTCTGCCCGATCGGATAAGCCATCCTAGGTGAGGTTCGAATATCATCACATCTCATATCACCACTGTGGCACGTTCACATGAAGTCTGATCTCTGCCCGAATCGGCTAGGCTAACACCGTGGCATATGCACACAGAGTCTGATATCTGCGCGATCGGCTAGGCCATCTCAACTGAAAGAGTGAGGACAATAATCATCATCATATCACAATATCAAGTCTCCATGTGTACATCATGGAGTCCGATCCCAGCCTGATCAGAGAGGCAATCTCACCCCTAGGACATTCTCCTGTCGATTCATGGATATTTTAGGTCACTTTTACAATTTTTAACCCTTTTGATCCCCAACACATATCATTATTTGATTCATCTTTCATATCATTAGGATCTCTTGATTCATATTTCGTGTCAATATGATCATTCAGTTCATATTCCACAACTTCCCAATCCATTGATTCATGTTTCGTATCAATTAAACCTCTTGATTCATATTTCAAATCATTACAATATCTTTACTCATATTCCATATCCGTCCATCCTTTCACATTTATCACACCCATCACATAATAGGATCACACACATAGTAAAAAGGGAACAAGAAGATCACTATTTACACACTCCATTAGCAAAACGACATTGTAGTAGCATGGCACAACATAGAAGCAAGAATTCCTCAATTAAGCACATAGAGCACATAAATTCCATAGGAAATCAACAAGAGAATCATACCCGAAAAGTGAATACAACGGGTTTATCCTATGAAGATTAATGTTTTCCATACATACCTCGAGTTGGGATTTTTCCCCCCTTAGTTTCTATCTCAAATCACCGGACCTTCAAGCGCCTTCAATCAAATTTACAATGTGACACATTTAAACCTAGGATTAGGAATCATGAATATGACTTGAACTCATTTGGGCATTTTATCAAACGCTAAGTGTTCCTTTAGATTCCATAACCCCTTTTTGTGGAAGATTACTCTAACCTACTCCCCTTTACTAGATTATGGAAGTTTAATCACATGCATGCAAGGTCTTTAACTCTCATCTTCAAGAACTAACCTTTGTGTGTTCTATTTAACTAGAATCTGGGAATTAAGGGAAAATGGGGTGGAAACTTACCTCTTATGGTGAAGAAGATGACAACTACTCGATTAATTTCGAGCCTGAGTAGAGATGGAGGATCAATTTGGTGAAGATGGTGACTTTCTCTCACTAGAACCCACTCTCACTTCTCTCTATTTTAATCAGATAGTCGTTAAAAATTAAGGGGATGGGTGTTTTATTAAGCTGGGGGTCGGGTTTTAAAATTTGAATTTAGAAGCCCCGATGCAGGTATGCGATCGCATTCCTGTTATGCGGTCCGCAGACCTGTCACATAATTGGCCCTCAGCTGGGCCAAAAAAGGAAGCAGATTGCCCAGGTATGCGGCAACTATGCAGTCCGCATACCTGTTATACGATCGCATAGTGCGCCTCATAACTCCCTCCACAAAAATATAAGTGCAAGAATGCGACAACTATGCGGCCCACATTCATGAAATGCGATCGTATTATGGGCCGCATAGCTGTCCTCAAATTGGACAGCAAACTGTCCAAGCATGCGACAACTATGCGGTCTGCATACCTGATCTGCGGTCGCATAGTGGACCGCAGATCCGCGCAATTCTGATAAATTCTATCTTTTAAGTCCTGGGGTACTTTTTACTCCAAAAGAGTCTGTTTTACTAATTTCTACAGTTATAACAACAAGGGGACCTATCCGGGCATCGTTTTGAGTTAAGAATTTCTACGGGTCTTAACATTCTCCCCCACGTAAAATCATTCATCCTCGAATGAGGATCGGGGGATCACTTGGGTATGAAAACACAAATTTCCAACCCCCAATTTTCACTAACTCCGATATTTTCTAAAACTTTCGCCAGAGTTTCCTTTGTAAATAGGCCTATCCACCTGTCAGAGAGCCCCCGAAACATTTTTCAACAAGTTCCACATAGTTCTAGTTACTTCACAAGTTGTACAAAGTTTAGATAACACAACAGAATACACATACTTCAGCTATTTCAATGAGTTGCACATAATTCAACTAACACAATACATACAAATATGGCACAAAGTTGAGAACTCATAAGAGAAGGGGAATTAGGGGATTGGGGTGGCTTTACACAAACATGACACAAAGAGGCAATTTCTTAGATATGACAACTTTCAAAACAACTACCTGACTTATTCAAACAAATGAGGGTACTTCTCTTTCATTTCATTTTCTGCTTCCCATGTGGCCTCCTCGACTTGTTGACTTCGCCATAACACCTTAACCGAGGCAATCTCCTTGTTTCTCAGCTTACGAATCTTCCTATCAAGAATAGCAACTGGAACTTCTTCGTATGACAATTCTTTATTAACCGCAACAGTCTCAACCGACACAATGACTGATGGATCTTCAATCACCTTCTTTAACATGGACACATGAAACACCGGGTGCACCAATGACATTTCAAGGGGCAACTCCAGCATATACGCCACATGTCCTATCCTCTGAGCGATCCTATACTGCCCGACATACCTTGGGCTCAATTTCCCTTTCTTTCCAAACTGCATGACTCCCTTCATGGGAGATACCTTCAAGAATACCCAATCGTCTACTTGAAACTCCAAATACCTGCGACGAACGCCCGAATAGGATTTTTAACGACTCTGAGAAGTTTTCAACCTCTCCTTTATGATTCTAACCTTCTCCATAGCTCGATGAACAAGATCCGGTCCTAGCAGTTCCACCTCTCCAATCTCGAACCATCCGATCAGAGACCGACACCTTCTTCCGTACAATGCCTCAAATGGAGCCATCTGAATGATAGCATGGAAACTGTTCTTGTAAGCAAACTCTATAAGCGGCAAATGATCATCCCAGCTACCCTTAAAATCAAGTACACATGCTTGTAACATGTCTTCAAGCGTCTGAATAGTCTGCTCTGCCTTTCCGTCATTCTGTGGGTGGAAGTTTCTTCCAAACATTAGCTGTGAACTGGGACCCTCGATATGAGATAATAGAAACTGGATTTCCATGGAGCCTGCCTATTTCTTTGATATACAACTGGGCATATTGTTCTGCAGTGTTGGTGGATTTGACTAGCAAGAAATGCGTTGACTTCGTGAGCCGATCTACTATTACCCAAATTGAGTCAAACATACGCTGAGTGTGGGGTAACGCTATCACCGGGCCTCTGGTGATCGGCCTTCACTTGCTGACATTTCGTACACCTAGCCACAAAGTCCGCCACACACCTCTTCATACCATTCCACCAATAAATCTCCTTGAGATCGTGATACATTTTTGTAGAACCTGGGTGTATGGAATATCTAGAATTGTGAGCCTCTGCCATTAACCTCTCCCGAAGATCCTCCACATCCAGTACACATAGTCTTCCCTGACACCCCAAGACACCGTCATCATTGCCGAGCAAAAATGCTGTGGTCCTATGATTTAGAATTGCCTCTCTTAATTGTGCCAATGCTGGATCATTGAATTGCTTCTCCTTGACTTCCGCCACAAGTGAAGATTCCGCTCCGTTGTGCACCACAACACTCCCTTTGTCCGAGGCCGAAAGACAAACCCCTAGACAGGCCAACTGGTATACCTCTCGAGCGAAAGGCCTCTAACCTGCTTCTAAATGTGCCACACTACCCATGGATTGAGACTAAGAGCGTTTGTCGCCACATTCGCTTTCCCCAGACGGTACAAGATATTCATATCATAATCTTTGAGCAATTCCAACCATCTTCTCTGCCTCACGTTTAATTCCTTATGTTTGAATAAATACTGAAGAATCTTATGGTCTGTGAACACGTCCACATGGACCCCATAAAGATAATGCCGACATAGTTTCAATGCAAAAACAACCGCTGCGAGCTCCAAATCATGTGTCGGATAATTCTTCTCATGATTCTTGAGTTGCCTCGAAGCATACCCTATAACCTTACCACATTGCATCAACACACACCCCAGAACAACCCTTGAAGCATCACAATAGCTCACAAACCCCTCTGTACCCTCTGGCAAGGTCAACACTGGCGTCGAAGTCAGTCTTGATTTCAATTCCTGGAAACTCTTTTCACAAGCATCGGACCACTGGAACTTAACCGCTTTCTGCGTCAGCTTAGTCAATGGGGAGGCGAGAGTAGAGAATCCTTCCACAAATCTTCGATAATATCCAACTAAACCCAAGAAACTGCAAATCTCTGTCGGGGTCATTTGTCTAGGCCAATCCTTCACCGCTGCGATCTTCTGGGGATCAACCCGAACCCCTTCCCTGGAAACAACATGTCCCAAAAAGGTAACTGATTCTAGCCAAAACTCACATTTTGAGAACTTTGCATACAACTGGTGCTAATGAAGAGTCTGCAGAACTGCCTTGAGGTGATTAGCATGATCCTCCTGACATCGCGAATAAACAAGGATATCGTCGATGAAAACAATCATGAAAGAGTCGAGAAATGGCTTGAAGACCCGATTCATAAGATCCATAAAAGCTACTGGGGCGTTGGTCAGCCCAAAAGACATTACCAAGAATTCGAAGTGCCCATAACGTGTCCTGAAGGCGGTCTTAGGAATATCCTTCTCCATGATCTATAATTGGTGATACCCGGACCGTAAATCAATCTTTGAGAAGAACCTAGAGCCCTGCAATTGGTCGAACAAATCATTTATCCGAGGCAATGGGTATTTGTTCTTGATGCTGACCTTGTTGAGCTCCAATAGTCAATACACATTCCTTGTTGAGCTGCCGATAGTCCATCATTCTTTCTAACAAAAAGAACCGGTGCGCCCCAAGGTGACACACTTGGCCTAATGAAACCCTTTTCTAGAAGATCTTTCAACTGCTCCTTTAACTCCCTCAATTCCGCTCGCGCCATTCTGTAGGGTGGAATAGATATTGGCTGCGTATCTGGAAATACATTAATCCCAAAATCGATCTATCTATCTGGTGGAATCTCAGGAAGCTCATCCGGAAAAACCTCAAGAAACTCATTCACAACAGGCACATACTCGGGAGCAGGCACCTCTGAAGCGGTGTCCGCAACCCGGACTAAATGGTAGATGCACCATTTTCTGATCATCTTTGAGGCCTTAAGGTAGGAAATAAACCTACCTCTTAGCACGATATTATTTCCCTCCCACTCAATAGCTTGTTCATTAGGAAACTCAAGCCTCATAATTCTGGTTTGGCAGTCGAGTTTAGAAAAGCACGAATAGAGCTAATCCATTCCCATAATTACATCAAAATCTACCATTCCTAGCTCAATAAGATCGGCCGTGGTATCCCGACCATGCACCGTGGTATCCCGACCATGCACCGTGACAACACAATTACTATAGACTCGCGCAGCCGTAATAGATTCACCAACCGGAATCGACACTGAGAATGGCTCATGGAGCTGTTTCGGTTCTATCCCAAAACTCGGAGATATAAAAAGAGTGACATATGATAAGGAAGACTCGGGATCAATACGAGCATAAACATCATGAGATTGAACAGTCAGGATACCTGTGACGATGTCTGGAGAAGCCTCCGCACTCTGACGACCACTTAAATCATAGAACTGACTGGGTCATCCTCGACCTCGTGCACCACCCCTAGTTGCACCACGCCATACTGGTGCTGAAGGGCCTCGGGATGGCTGGGCGGCACCCCAATCTGCTCCCTGGTTGGATGAAGGGCAGTCTCTCCGAATGTGACCCCTCACCCCACAACCATATCATACTTGCCAATCCAGCTAACAAGGCCCAATATGAAACCTCTCACACTTGGGGCATAAGCCCCTTTGCTGCTGCTGGAACCTCTCACATGAACGACCCGGCTGATGGAATCCCCTGCTACCTGAACTGGCCCCAAAACGGCCTCCTTGTTGATGCTGATGATGACGAACTGGTGGCGGGGCACTAGCTGAAGACTGGGCATATGACTGGGATGGACCTGATGACCCTCTCCCAAGGACTGGTCTCCCTCCTCCAAATGAACCTCCAGGGTTGCCCACTGACCGGGCCCTACTACTACTTTCTCGCTCCGTTCTTAGCTTCAACTTTCGAGCCTCTGTAGCCTTGGCGAATCCCACAATCTTCCTGTAATTCATATCGGAATGCAGAGCAGCTGTAGCAGCTTCATTGACAACCAAGGGACCAAGGCCCTGAACAAACCGACGAACTCTTGCCTCCATAGTCGACACCATCTGGATAACATATTTAGACAGCCGCACGAACTCCATGTGGCACTCCCACACACTCCTATTACCCTGCTTGAGGACCTCAAACTCTGTAGCACGGGATGCCCTAGTATCGGCGGGCAAGAAATGATCCATGAAAGCATCCGCAAACTCAACCCATCTCGTCGCAGGGCTCCCCTCCCCACGGGAATCCTCCCACATCTCGAACCAAGAATATGCCGCTCCCTTCAAACGATAGGAAGTTAACTCTACCCCCTCTATCTCAGTAGCCCTCATAACCCGGAGGGTCTTGTACATCTCATCGATAAAGTCCCGAGGATCAGCCTCTAGGTTAGTACTTGTGAACTCTAGAGGGGCTAACTGAATAAACCGGTTGACTTTGGAACCTGAAGAATCCCCTTGCTCACTAGAAGACGAAGGGGAAACATTTGATCTTTGGGCTTGGGAGGCCACTAGATGTATCAACATCTGATAGCTCCCCTAAGGTCCCCATCAAAAATACCGGGATTGGAAGTTGGAGCTGGAGTAGGATCATGAACATCATCGTAATCAGTGGGAGGGATCGTAGCACCCTCCCTGGAGCAGGAATTGGAATAGTCTGGCCAGGAATGGAGGAGTCAGGCAGATTCATAGTCGGGGGATTGTCTTTACCCGCACCATCAGATTGAGAGTTTATGGCCACACTTGGGGTGGCATTGGCCTCTAGGCTGAGTCGAGCTTTCATCCTGGGTGCCATTTAGCTGAAAGTTGAAACAATGCGTGAGTCAGAGAGTAAAAATCTCACCTTTCACTCCATCGCACGAGACATAATAACAATGAAGGGTAGTCTTTCCTAAATGTCCATGTAGCCCCCTAATTATAGACGTGGTCAACAACACACTGATAAGAAGAGCTCTACTAGACACGACTTTGAGACATCCTAGGACACTTTAAAACCTTAGGCTCTGATATCAAGTTTGTCACGCCCCAAAATCGAGGGACGGGACCGGCGCCTAACCGAATGAACCCGGTCAAGCGAACCTGGTTTGCCTTTCCTACCCGACGCGTTTCCCTGTGGTTAAAGCATGCATTACTTATATAAAATAGCAAGAGATAATCTAAAATGTGTATTCACAATCATAAAGTTCATTTTTCCTCTATTAGCGTTTTAACATTAGATCTTCCCAAGAGATATTACTACATACAACATTCCCGACACGGGATCACGATTATGAGTAAGTACAAAACCTACCCAAAATATATTTACAACTCACATAATGTCTAAGGAGCTTCTAAGAGTACCGAGAAGAATACATAGGCTTGCCGGCAACAAGGCCCCGACTATACCTCAAAAGAATGACCAATACATAATGAGTCAACATTAACTACACACAACCCCGAGAGGACGTGGGGCTCACCAGAACTGCTAAAACGATGGAGGGGAGGCACCACTATCGGCGGTCAGCGCTACCTGCTACAGAACCACCTACATCCATTTAAAAGATGTAGCGCCCCCGGCAAAAAGGGACGTTAGTACCATTGAATAGTAATAGCATGTATGAAAAAACCTAATCTAGATAGGATAAACATCAACAGTCAAACACAAGTAGAGGCATCATACAAAAATACACCAAAGAAAGGGAAAACACAAACAAGAATTTGCACATCCCTCATCCCGTTTTGCCATCTTTTGGTTAATGTTCTTTTAAGTTTCATCTTGTTATTATTATTACTGATCCACTGTGTCGTTGTTACATGGAGTCTGATCTCTGCCCGATCGGCTAATCCATCCTAGCTAAGGTCCGAATATCATCACATCTCATATCACCACCGTGGCACATTCACACGGAGTCCGATCTCTGCCCGAATTGGCTAGGCTAAAACCGTGGCATATGCACACAGAGTCCAATCTCTGTCCGATCGTCTAGGACATCTCAACTGAAACAGTGAGGACAATAATAATCATCATATCACAATATCAAGTCTCCACGTGTACGGCATGGAGTCCGATCCCAGCCCAATCGGATAGGCCATCTCACCCCTAGGACATTCTCCTGACGATTCATGGATATTTTAGGTCGCTTTTACCATTTTTAACCCTTTTGATCCCCAACACATATCATTCTTTGATTCATCTTTCATATCATTAGGATCTCTTGATTCATATTTTGTGTCAATCTGATCCTTTAGTTCATATTCCGCAACTTCCCAATCCATTGATTCATGTTTCGTATCAATTCAACCTCTTGATTCATATTTCAAATCATAACAATATCTTTACTCATATTCCATATCCGTCCATCCTTCCTCATTTATCACACCCATCACATAATAGGATCACACACATAGTAAGAAGGGAACATGAAGATCACCATTTATACACTCCATTAGCAAAATAACATGGTAGTAGCATGGAACAACATAGAAGAAAGAATTCCTCAATTAAGCACATAGAGCACATAAATTCCATAGGTAATCAACAAGAAAATCATACCCGGAAAGTGAACACAACGGGTTTATCCTGTGAGGATTAAAGTTAACCATACATACCTCGAGTTGGGATTTTTTTCCTTAGTTTCTATCTCAAATCACTGGACCTTCTAGCACCTTCAATCTAATTTACAATGTGACACATTTAAACCTAGGATTAGGAATCATGAATATGACTTGAACTCATTTGGTCATTTTATCAAACGCTAAGTGTTCCTTTAGATTGCATAACCCTTTTTTTGGAAGATTACTCTAACCTACTCCCCTTTACTAGATTATGGAAATTTAATCACAAGCATGCAAGGTCTTTAACTCTCAAGAACTAACCTATGTGTGTTCTATTTAACTAAAATCTGGGAATTAAGGGAAAATGGGGTGGAAACGTACCTTTTATGGTTAAGAAGATGACGACTACTCGATTAATTTCGGGTCTGAGTAGAGATGGAGGATCAATTTGGTGAAGATGGTGACTTTCTCTCACTAGAACCCACTCTCACTTCTCTCTATTTTAATCATATAGTCGTTAAAAATGAAGGGGACGAGTGTTTTATTAAGCTGGGGGTCGGGTTTTAAAATTAGAATTTAGAAGCCCCGATGCAGGTATGCGGTCAGGAATGCGATCGCATTCCTGTTATGCGGTCCGCAGACCTGCCACATAATTGGCCCTCAACTGGGCCAAAAAGGGAAGTAGACTGTCCAGGTATGAGGCAACTATGCGGTCCACATGCCTGTTATGCGATCGCATAGTGCCCCGCATAATTCCCTTCACAAAAATATAAGCGCAAGAATGCGACAACTATGTGGCCCGCATTATGGGCCGCATAGCTGTCCTCAAAATAGACAACAAACTGTCCAAGCATGCGACCACTATGCGATACGCATACTTGATCTGCGATCGCATAGTGGACCGCATATCCGCACAATTCTGAAAAATTCTATCTTTTAAGTCATGGGGTACTTTTTACTCCAAAAGGATCCGATTTACTAATTTCTACAGTTATAAAAACAAGGGGACCTATCTGGGCATCGTTTTTAGTTAAGAAATTTTACGGGTCTTTACAGGCATTCGAGGCCCTTCCCTAGTTTCCTCGGGGCGACAACAACAATAATAACAACAACAACAACAACAACCCAATATAACACCGATTAGTAGGGGAGGGCTCCAAGAAGGATGTCATGACCGGACCAAGAGGGCCACCACCAAACGACCGTGCAGGCATAGGTTTGCACCATAAAGACGAAAAAATAGAGATGAATGGAAATGATTCAAGTTTGTTGAAGATAGGAAGGGTGGAGTTTGAAGTCAGGAACCCCCTATTTATAGAAGGTCAGTAACCTTACTAAATAAGCGATCAATGCTTATGGGGAAATCAATCGACGGCGCCATCATTACCCCCTTTTGGAAAAAATGAAGAGGTTGAGCAATCAATGTCCTAGGGAGACGATTCAACGGGACGCTTCAAGTCGCCTGATAAGCTCGCGTCACAAATATGACGTCATCATGGAGGGCTAGGGGAAGATCACATCGAGGTCTTTTTTTATCATTATATTATAAGAAACGCGAGGACTATCTGTATACGGTTAAAATCTGGAAGGACGATTTTACGTTTATTTTATGGTGGCCGATTCACGCAGAATTCAAAGTGTGGCCCGAAGACTACCCTCGGATGCTCCTGTAATTTGGCCTAGGGGGACACAGGTTCGAAACCAACATAAGAAACATCACGGGGATTAAGGCAGGCAACCCTTTAACGAAGTACGATTCCGTACTTTGGCATCAACTAGCTGGATCAATAAAAATCTTTGTAATAAATGCTAATGTACTATGTTTGGACCCTACCTACTATATAAAGGGAGCCCTTGTCACTTTGTAGACACACAATACATAGAATACAAGACACAAGAACATTCTATGCTTTAATATCAAACATCCTCTACTCCTCTTTATTAGCTCATTTACTTGCATTTATTGCTTTCTTTTACTTGTTCTTCATTTATAACTTATCATTGATCATAAATAGTGTATCTCAAGGCCTATAAGTCTGTTATAGCTCCATCGACCATTTGATCTAGTCCCGAATCTTGGTCCCAGGGACCCATGAGGATGACGTTGAGCCTTCAACTTAAGACATTCTGGTTTGCTTTCCTTTAGCTTTTAATCATTTTCTCATTGTTCTATTTCAACACATTTAGCTAAAACTGTTCAATAACCGGTACTAACATAAATCACGTATTTTTAGAACCACATAACTAAATTTAATTGTAATTACCATTTTCATGGTAAACAAAGAGAAGAAAAACTAGTTAGAAGCCTCCTCCATGCATGGTATGTATTCTCCCCTCCAAAGTGACGTGCCTCCTCCCAAAAATATTTTAGGTTCCCTCCAAAAGTGGTTTAGGACCACTTTTATATGAGTTGGGGCCGTGTAGGGCCGAAATAACCTTATCCCAGACAAAATAGGAAAGAAACCCGCAACACAGCATCCAGGGCAGCGTGAGACGATGGCCCTAGCGCAGAAAGTAGTAAGTTTCCGCCTCCTCCAATTCTTTCTTTGTTGATGGTACGTTTTTGTGTCTCTCTTTATTGTCTTCCACTAGGGACAAACACCAAAGGGTGTCCCCCCTTGTTCTTTTAATTTTCTTTTTTTTTCCTTCGTTTTATTCAAGTTTGCTCCAAATCACTTCATCTTCAGACCCTTTTATTTTACACAGTTACAATTTAATATTAGGCACACAGTAATACAATTAATATTCAGAAGATGATCAAAACTGCTAGAATATGAGGCAATAATGGTTATGTATATTATATTTTTGACCGAACATCAACACCTCACACTTAGACTCTTGCTCGTTCTCGAGTAAGCATTAAAATCACTCTCAATAAATCAAGCCTACGAACACCACCACTTTGGTTGATACTAACAATAAGGCCCTAGAACTACTCAAACCATCAGATCTACACTTCCCCATCATCGTGGAAGATATATAAGTCACAAACAAACAACAAACTTCTAACCTCCTAGCTTCAGGGACTGACTCTAATTTACCAAATTTAAGCTAGTTCACCTACTCTCTCAAAGAAGCTATTAACATCACCTATCTATGATGAAACAAGTTCCCTCATAAGAATAAATAGTCCATACACTCAAATCAAAGAATGAATATAATTTAAGGACTTGGCATAAAAGAACAAATCGCGCACTCACAAACGAATTCACATGTACAAAGAACTATAGGCTTTCCCATTATGTACATCTCTACTAATTAAGTGTGCTCGAATAGAATAAAATAATACTTTAACAAGTTGTAATGGTTGCTAGAGGACGGGTAGGAGAACTATATAATAGTGACTTACACTTCCCTAAGCGCTTTTCACTTTTAGACTTCACCACCCATTATTTTCTATTCTTCACTTTATTTTTCAGCCCCCTCTTCATCTATTATTTCACAAGTATTTCCCTCATATCAAGAACGCTTTATTTTTTTAGCAATTTTTTTTTTTTTTTTTTCATGTAAAATGCTTTTCAAGAGTGCCCTTTCATTACTTTCAGCTATCGTTGGTCACCATTTTTTACTTAATCATCCCTTTCTTCAAATTAATCAATTAACATCACAGCCAAGCAACAATGCTCAAGGAAGCAGGGTGCAAAAATTAGGGATTCAACAAAAGGATCACGACAAAAATACGGCTTCCAAATAAAAGGATACAGGCTCAAAGGGCTAGCTAGTGGTACAATATCGGAAAAGGCTAAAATTCACAAGATAAAACTAGAAAAGTTTATTATCATCTTCTGAAGAGAGCAACGCTTTTATTTTGCTTCAATAACATGCACTGCAAGTTCTAAACTAAGATGCAAAACATGGAATATATGCAAGAAATCCTCACCATACATGGATTTCAGTTCATTTTATTGTGTTGGCTTCTTTCACTGACCTTCAACAACAAAAAAATCCCAATGATAGAAATTCTTTTGGTTGAAATCTTTCGGCATATGCTTAATTTGTTCAAGTATTTTCTTTAGCTCATTTTGTCGCTGTTTTGTGAGAATTTAAAAAGAATAGAGGTATCAATTATTGTATATACTTTTCCCATATCTGTTTAATATGATAGTTGTTATCTTTATTTTACATTGCAATGAATGGGTACAACAGCTAGAAGAAGCAAATGACTTCTTATTTCCTTTACAGAGCAATTAGTATATTTATGGTATATCTTTAATACCGATTTAAAGATAGATGTCCTTAAACATTGCAACTAATGAATGCCAAGCTATAAAGAAGTCACAATCATGAGCCTAGGCGTCAGAAAGTCTGATGTTTTAATCATTACTCAAGCACTCAGCGGAAAATACTACTCAAGCTCAGGCCTAATGTAACGACCCAGGCGGTTGTTTTGCTTATTAAGATCCCTTTTCCTTAAATGAAACCTTCTATAGCATCGGGATTTGGGGACGATTTGGATGGTTTAGGAACACTTGGTTCCTTAAGGGTGGCCTATTTGGCCAAGTTTGACTTCGGTCAACCTTTTGAGAAAACGACCTTGGAATCAAGTTCTGACAGCTCCAGTAGCTCTGTATGATGATTTTGGACTTAGGCGTATGTTCGGCTCAAGTTTCTGATGACTCGGGAGCATTTCGGCGCCCGAAATGGAAATCAGGATTTCCTTAAGTTCAGAATTTGGCCTGGAACGGGACTTAATGCTATCGGGGTCCATATGGAATTCCGGAACCGGAAATAGTTCCGTATATTTATTTACGACTTGTCTGCAAAATTTGGAGTCATTCCGAGTAGTATAGACTTGTTCAGCGCAATGCCATGAATTATAGAATTCCAAGTTCTTAAGTTTGAATAATTTGGTTTTGGGGTTGAATTTTGAGTTCCGTTGTTGTTTTTCATGTTCCGGAAGTTCGAGCGAGTCCGTATCATGAATACAGACTTGCCGGGGCTTTTGGACGGGGTCCCGATGGGCCCGGGGGTGTTTTAGACCCCCGGAAGCTAAGTTAGAAAAACTAGAAAATCCCTATCTGGTTTCCTTCTCTGCGATCGCAGAGGGATGGTTGCGATCGCAGAGAGGGATTTATTCTGGGCTAAATTTTGTGCTCTGCAATCGCAGACATCTCCCTGCGATCGCATAAGTCTCTCCCCCCACTCTCTGCGATCGCAGACCTCACTCCTGCGATCGCATAAGCCTAACTCCTCACTTTCCGCGATCGCAAGCCCCACTATGCGATCGCAGGCCTGATGCCGCGATCACGGTGAAGGTTATACTGGGCAGTACTTAAATGTCCAATTACGGGTTTTCTTCTTCATTTTCAATACCCAACCTCCATTGAAGCTCCTCAAAGCTGGGGAAAAGCTGTCCAAGGTCAAGTTCCTCAAGGTTAGTGTAATTTCCTCTCTAAATTCATGGATTAATTATGGAATTTCAACTAGGTTACCTATTAAAAATTTCAAATCATGGGAAAATTGGGTAGAAAATTCTAGGGCTTTGATAATTAGTGAATTACTCCTTTTTAGCGATGAATTCCTAAATAAATTATGTAATTATGATCCTTAGGTTTCGGGTAATTCATTCCTTCGAGAATTTTCAAAATCCGAACGCGTGGGCTCGGGGTCGAAATTTCAAAAAACCTTCAAGAATGCTATATTTTGGAATATCTTGTTAATTCTTAATCCTAGAGCATGAATTGACTCAATTATACTATGTTTGGCTAGTGGAGAGCCGTCAGGAGTAGTTTCGGATATTCGAACGAATCTTTTATCCGGTCCTTGGTCCGAGGAGTGCTTTTATCGAGGTGAGTCTCCTTTCTAACCTCGTAAGAGGGAAATTGTCCCTCTAGGTATCCTTGTTTGTTATGTGATCTTGTTTGGGGGCTACGTACGCACCTAGTGACGAGAGTCTGTACGTAGTGGCTATTACTATTTCGTCCGGGTAGCTAGGACACAACATGCTCACTGTTTTCCTCTATTGTAGCATAGTTATGACTTGTATACTTGTGTGCTTGGTATTGTTGTCTTTGAACGTTGTGATAATTGGCTTGATTTGAGGGTGATGAGAGGACCACGACGGATTGATAATTGACTATATTATGGGATCGGGCCGTACGCCACGGCAGATTGATAATTGACTACATTATGCGATCGGGCCGCACCCCACGGCAGATTGATGATTGACTATATTATGGGAACGGGCCGTACGCCACATCATATTGATGATTGATTATATTATTGGATCGGGCCGTACGCCACGGCGAGATTGAGACTACCAGGGTGGGATCGGGCCGTACGCCACGGCGAGATTGAGACTACCAGGGTGGGATCGGGCCGTACGCCACGGCGAGATTGAGACTACCAGGGTGGGATCGGGCCGTACGCCACAGCGAGATTGAGACTACCAGGGTGGGATCGGGCCGTACGCCACGACGAGATTGAGACTACCAGGGTGGGATCGGGCCGTACGCCACATCGAGATTGAGACTACCAGGGTGGGATCGGGCCGTACGCCACGACGATATTGAGACTACCAGGGTGAGATCGGGTCGTACGCCACGACGAGATTGAGACTACCAGGGTGGGATCAGGCCGTACGCCACAACGAGATTGAGACTACCAGGGTGGGATCGAGTCGTACGCCACGGCGGATACCAAACTTGTTTCATTTGAGATTGTTATTTGATACCGGATTGTTATTTGATACTGGTTACTGATGTACTTGATTATCTGTTTTACTTGCCTGCAATTTCTTTACATCCTTCTTACTTTACGATTGTTGGACCTTAGTGAGTATCGAGTCGACCTCTCGTCACTACTTCTTCGACATTAGACGGGATACTCACTGGGTGCATATTTATATATATGTACTCATGCTGCACTTCTTTCCTTTTTCTATACTTGACTGTACAGGTCTGGAGGCTGGTCCATCCGATTTTGAGGCCGGTGCAAGATACTGATAGCGTGGTCATACTTCATGGTGAGCTGCTTTCCTGACAACTTCCTAGCAGCGTCCGGGAGTTTCTTTGTTATGTTCTCTGTCTATTTCACTCAGACTGAGACCCTGTATATGTTGTAGTCATTGTATATTCAGTAGTTGCCCGTGACACTCGTGACACTAGCTCCTGGCACACATGCGGTATTTATATTTTTCTTTTTTTTTTGGGGTTTTGGGATGTATATCTATATGTATGTTTTATTTCGGCTTTATACCTACTATGACTTTACTTTCACTCAAGGCTAGCATCATGTTAGTTGTTATAAACTGGTAATCATTGACCCGTTTGATCGAATGGGAAGGGTATCACCTAGTGAAAGTTATATCGGCTTGCCTAACCCCGCTGTTGGGCGCCATCGCGACCTGAATTAGGGATTTGTGGGTCGTGACACCTAAATATGCTAGTATCAAACAAGTCAAGCTAACCTAACTCCTATATTCCTATGGAATTAGGTTTAACAAAAACACATTACTAATTCCTGTATCGAAACTAAGCAAGGAAATTAAGTATATCCCTATCCTAACTGCAAATCCGTTTCTGATACTCAGGTTCAAGATCTCGCTCTACTCAATCTTATATGCAATCTATAATTCCCTCTCCCAAGTTCAATCCTAAATTCGTAGATAATATTCAATTGGTGATAAAGCATCAAATAATTAAGTGCAAGATTGTATAAATAAACCAATATGATAAAATAGCTTCAAAATACAACGTTCATGTAGCACCACACAACTCTAGAACTAATAAACTATAAAATTAAAGGAAGAGAAGAGAAGAAAAACGAGTTAGAAGCCTCCTCCAAGCGTGGTATGTGTTCTCCCCTCCAAAGTGACAAATTCTCCTCCTGAAAATATGTTAGATTCCCTCCAAATTAGGTTTAGGATCCCTTCTATACGAGTTGGGTTGTGTAGGGTTGAAATAACCTTGTCCCGAGCAAAATAGGAAAGATTCCCGCAACACAGAGTCTAGGGCAGCACGAGGCGCTGGACGTGGCGTCGAAAGCACTATGTTTCCGACGCCTCCAATTATTTCTTTGCTGGTGGTATGTTTTCTCATTCTTGTCTTCCACTAGGGGGGGGGGGGGGGGGGGGGGGGGGACAAACACCAAAGGGCGTCCCTCCCTTTTTGTTATTTGAATTTTCTTTCTTTTTTCGCATTTTATTCAATTTTGTTTCAAATCTCTTTATCTTCACACCTCTTTATTACTATATAATTAAAATATAGTATTAGGCAAGCAATAATATAAGTAATATTCAAAAGATGATCAAAGTGCTAGAATATAAGGAAATAATGGTTAAATATATACATTTTTGGCCGAACATCAACACCCCACACTTAGACTCTTACTCGTACCTGTTGATACCCAATTTTTCCTCAAAATATTGTAAAATTGAATATATAGCTTCAAAATCATGCATCAATAGCAATTGATATTTTTCCATAATTTTCTATATTTTCTATTAATTTATCATGCATTTTATTTCCAATGAATAATTATAAAATTGCATTACAAATGATTTCAAAAGCATTTCTTAATTTCATCATTTAGGGTCTTATTAAGGCCAAATCATTTCATAATTAGCCAAATTGGCACTTTTTGGCCATAATTGCAATATTGCAATTATGGCCCAATCATATAATTTATGCNAATTAGCCAAATTGGCACCTTTTGGCCATAATTGCAATAACTTTGCAATTATGGCCCAATCATATAATTTATGCTATTTTTGTCCAGAAATTAATCATTTTGTATTTTTAAATACTAAGTAATCATTTTAAACTATTTCTATGCGTGGCATTCATTTTTTACAATTTATTATCTATTTTGTAATTTTTTTTAATTAATTTAATTAGGTATTTAACAAATAGCCATTTTCATTTCAATTCTAGCCTATTAAAATCAGCCAAACCCCAATTGAATTAACCCAATACCCCAGGCCCAATCCGCTAAAATCACCCGACCCAACCAGTGTTTTAATCTGAACTGTTGATCAATTTTGATCAACGGTTCAGATTACCCCTTCCTAAAATAAACCCTAAAGACTACCCTTCCCCCCTTCTCATTTCCCTCTCATTCTCCCCGCCCTTCACTCTCTCATCTCTCTCAAATTCTCTCTGCTAGAACCGTCATGGTTCTCACCGGCCATCGACTTGCCAGTCTTTATGGTGGTCTCACCACCACCCCAGGCCCATGGCTCTCGTCCTACACCATATTATTGCTACCCTAAAGTCCTCAAGATAACCTGAAGCGGTTCATTCACCCCCCATGACCTCTCATGCCATTCTCCGGCCATCCACGTCTGTTCGAGAAAGATTCCCTTAATTCCGGCTAGAACTAGTGGTTCTTAAGCCGTTTTCTCCTTCTCTTTGGGCTGTCTCTATGAAACCCAAACTATCAATCTCTGATTCTCTTAGATCTCTAAAAGATCTTGGCTTATTATAAGCTATTTTTGATGGTTTTAAGGGTTTTTCCGATTTTCATAAAGTGACTCTTCATCTTCAAAACTAGGGTTCTTAAACCTCTTTTCAAAAACGATTTTCCTTCAGATTTTAAGTTTTACCTTATGATTTTCGTTATGTTTAAGCTTTATTTGAGCTTTTTCCCTTTTGTATGAGTTATTTTGTTAAAAAACCCCTAAGTTCCTGGTTTTAATCGATGGCTCTGAGTCTGTTTTCGATAATATGTTTACCTGTTCTATTATGTTTACTGTGTTCTCCTGAACACTCTATGATTCCGTGATTTTTACCCCATGTTTTCTTGTTAGGCTTTCTGACTGCTATTATCCCTACTTATTATGTGGTTATACTCTATTTTTGTTCATCATTGTCTCTGAATCTTCACTCCTCCCGCCTGTATTACATTCATTCTGTAATTCATGTTATGCTCTATGCGAATCCCTAATTTCGTGTGATTTTACCCTATTTTGGTTACTAGGGTTTCTGATCCTTGCCTATCATGTGCTTATTCCGTGGTATTTTCCTTTGGCTAATATTGTCTCGTATTCGAATCCCTTGATTCCCTGTGATATGCTTCACTGATTTCTTGTGATATTCTTTACTGATTTTCTGACTTATAAAATATTTTTTCTACCTTATTCTATAGTTGATTATGCTGTCAATTTGATATTTAAGCATTTTTCCTTAATTAGATATCCTGTACCTAACCTAATTACTTGTCCTGTACTTGTACTATGTTGAAATATTTCCTTATGTGTTATATTCTAGTCTTATGGTATCTTGCCTTACTTTGCTACCTGTCTATTACCGTTTGATTTTCACTCCTTAATTAAAGGGCACACTTACACTGATTTTATATTATTTGATATACAATCCCATAATTACTGATTAACTTTGATTTTTACCTTAATTGTTACCTGTATTCAAACTATATATACCATACTTTTCATTAACACAAGACACGGACACACTGGTTCAAAACCTCTCTCTCTCACACTAAAACTTTCTACTCTCTTTCTGTGTTATTTTTTACTCTTCCAAGTTAGCCGGTTGCAAGCCAAGGCTAACTATTGTGCTCCCTTATCCTCCATTTTGTGTTTACTGTCTTCTCTACTGGTATGTTCTGATTTCAATTAAAGTTCCCAAACCAATATGTTTCTTCTAGTACTTCAATTCATCCTGTTTATAATATGTTTTTACTTATGGTTTTGCTGTGATGTTTGCACTTGACCTATTTGCACTATGGTTCACTTAGCATGTTATGTATCCCCTCCCTTAGAACTCAGCATGCTTATGTACTGATACCCCATTTTAGTGTACTTCACTATGATTCTGCTTTACTTAGGCTTCTCTAATTACAGGCCTGAACTCTCTATGCTAAAGCAAGTTGTACTTTATGACTACTTTGTCCTTTGTAGTTCTGAAATACCTACTTGAATTCCCTTAGCATATGGCTGATTCTGTGCTTCTAGAACTATATGTTCACCTATGTACCCTATGTGTCCCCAATCCCTCACTACCCTGTTTGTGGTTGCTGAATTTGTCTTAGTTCTTGTTCTATGTGTGCTGTTCTGATCCTGAGATGGGAATGTTGTTTGTTCTTATGTCCCTACTCTTTTCAAACAATTTTATTACTGTTTTTGAAAAACTAATTTTAAAACCAGTCTTTCTTGTTCAAAACTATTTTCTTACTCAAATCTTTTCAAAACTATGTCAAGCACTCTCACTCTACTCTTAGACCATTAGTTCTGCCCCTTTAATGTGTGACTGCTTAGGGATCCCTACGAGATTCCTCTGAACTCTATGACACATTAGAGCTAGCTCTTCCACACTGCACTTACACAATTGTGGTTATGAAATATGGGTGTGATCAGTGCCCGGGATCCCTTGAGGTCCTTAGGGAACTCTGACACATCCGGATATTGAGAAAGGCTATGAAACAATCTGGCATTAAGGTTATGGAAATCTGGGCCTATTTCCAGGCTCCCTATAGTATAACTTCTTTATTTCTTTCTTCTATTCATGTAATATATTCGATATTGGTTTGTAATAATTATTGTAAACAACAGTGGGGCTGGATAGTGAAAAAGGGAAAGGGTAGCTATGCATGCTATAAAAGGTAGAAACCATGCTTCTAGGTTTACATTTCCTCTGTGCTCTATAGAATTCATGTTTAGGAATAACACGCGCAAAGCATGTCATGCATTAGATACCATGCCCCTTAGGTTTCGTATATAATTTTTTCAGCATATCATTTTGGCACTATCACCTAGAAATCCTGTGCTAGGATAAACATATTAAGGCAAACTATCACTCATGGGATTGTTTCTAATAAATGCTGTGATTCTGAGTGTATTGGAATCCTGCCCTATGTAAACCTTGCATATCCTGAAATCATTTAGAAATCCTGCTTTAGAAATTCTGCATATGCATCATTTTGTTTCTCTTGTGTGCATTAGACACCATGTTTTAGGATTTCATTCATACTCGCTCAACTACATTTAGTGTAACTACTGATGTATAAAATGGGATATAAAACAGCCCCACCCCGTTTTAACAACTGGTAATAATCTTGTATTTTGCAACACCTAGGTACAACATGTTTAAGCAAACAACGCAAAACAGTTTCCTTAATAAATCTTGGCAACTACCACGCCTAGGCAAGCCTTAGGTAATTAAGGTTATTAAAACTGGAAACAAGCTTCTTTTATTGTGTACTATCTAACTATAAACAAGTTCAAAATCAGTAGGCAAAACTGATTAAGATTACCTCTCTGAGTTATGAAACCAATCTGCCTCTTTGTTATTATCACTTAGATACCATGCTTTAGAATCTGAAAACCCGGACCTTAACTTTGTTTGAGTCATGTTGTTTCTCTGCATTATCTGTGGAGGTACTTGGACCTTTTATGTTTAAATGCTCATCCCCTTAATTATAGTCCTATATATTATTGATTGTCGCCTAGTTTTTTACTTTTAAACCTGAGGGTCTACCTAAAACCTCCCTCATAGGATAGAAGTCCTAAACTTCTCCAGGACTAATAGGAAGGGACGGGTAACAACATGCAATAAAAGGTCGTGACCAACACTCGCTCTAAGTACCTTTACGGGATGGGAAATGGTAGATATGGATATGATGACCGGTGCGCTAATACCACGTGTAGCCCCTCTTTGAGGAGTGACATACCAGATATTGCATTGATGTGATCCATATAACAAATAAACCTAGGTTATCCCTTATGCATGTTTAGACTATAACCTTTTTCAAAAATCTACTTACTGTTAAATATTTTCAAACTTAGTGTGCTTAAATGCGAATATTTCAAAACCATGTACTATTTTAAACAATAATTGCTTACTTACTACTCGTAAAAAAAATTCACAAAGTTGTTTGGCTGGGAACCACAGTTGTGGATCCTGAGGGGTGCCTAACACCTTCTGCTTAGGATAATCTCAAACCCTTACCCTATCTCTGGTTATCAAACTTGCTTGTAAATGACCCCCCCACCCCCAAATAGGTGTCCTGCCGCACCTTAACTCGTTAGGTGGAGACTCTCCAAAACTTGCAAACCCCTTTCTAAAAAGGAAGCGAGTTGTCCCAACAATGTCAAAAACCCTTGACCGACCCTGAAAGGAGTTTGGAAAAAAGGGGGCAACAACATGGCGACTCTGCTGGGGATTTTAGGCTTTTACCATAACAAATTGCTTGGTGAATTAGTATGAACATGCCTTACTTGGTTCATACCTGCACCCTTTCCCTTTCCCCTTTATGTTGACTTAACTGTTTATTTTCAAGTATTTATTTTAACTTGTTTCTTTGTCTTCCTTCTTAACTGTTTTCAATTATAACTGCTGTATTTATCGCTTTTCATAACGTGAAAATACTTGACAACATATTATTTATTGTTGCATAAATCATGCTCAACATCATATTACACTCATGCCTAAAAACATCTTATAGCAACGCTTGATGAGTGGTTGCGCCCTGCCTATATTATTACCCCCTAAATTCGGAAAGGCTTATTTGCGGTAAAACTAGTCGATCAGTGGTGCAGTCGACGGTTCCGTGCCTTTCCCCCTTGAGTTGTCCGCTCAAGGGTACCGGTCTAAAATTCCATAGAAACCTTACTTTGTTATACTGTTTCATGCATCATGGTCAAACCTAGCCAGGCTAACGTGGTGTCCCCACAATAGCCTTTAAGATAGCCTTGTTAAAAGTCCACCGGGTTTCCATAAATCCCAACGAACATCATCACGTTCTGTGCATTTATTTTGAGAATTAAATGCTTACATGCTAATCATTGATGTTAAATAGTCAATTCTGGTGGGGGTCAGGGTCTAATCCTATTTGCCTCTCAAAAATATGAGGCACGAAGTCCCCAGATTCGGCATGGTCACCAACATCCACCTAAAATTGTTGAATTGCTGGGAAGATCTACATTCTAGTGACAAAACACTCGTCAAGAAATATCTGGGAAATCTACCGTCCCTCATGGACATCCAACCTAATAACATGATGATAGAAGCTACCACCCTATTCTGGGACTGTGAAAGGGATGTCTTCCGCTATGGAGACATTGAAATGACACCATTGTTAGAAGAAATAGGAGGATTGACCGGTCTAGTTTGGGAAACTCCGGGTTTGCTAATGCTTGAAAACCGCACGGGCGAGGGTTTCTTTAAAATGATGGGTTTAAAGAAGAACATAGAGTTAGGGTGTCTGAAGGAATCATACATCCCTTTCAATTACTTGTATGAAAGGTATGGCCATAACAAGTCATACCATACCTTCCATGATGAATTCACCATCACACCTTTGGGACACATTCACCGTAGGATGTTCGTCTTCATGGTTTGTTTCCTGGGCCTGATTGTATTTCTGATGAAGAAAGAAAGAACCCATATTAGGTTGGCTATGGTAACCAAGACCCTAATGGAGGGAATTGGTGGGCAAACGTTCAACATCGTTCCCATGATCATTTCAGATATGTATCGAGCCTTAGAGAAATGCCAAAGAGGAGCGAAGCACTTCAAGGGCTGCAACTTATTACTACAGCTCTAGCTCTTAGAACATCTCCAAAAGGGCCAGTACCGAGAAGAGTATCAACGAAGGGCGTGGAATGGCCACATCACTTTCCACCATCCAAAGCGAATGACTTACATCCCTAACATGTTTGCTCATCCTGAGAATGCCAAGGAGTGGGTTGAGTTCTTCGACAATCTGACTGAAGAGCAAGTCCAATGGATGTTCGAGTGGTTTCCAACAGAAGAATTCATCGTCCGATCCAGAGACGCACAATCCTTGATATTGATTGGTCTGAGAGGAACATATCCTTACATCCCTCTCCGGGTTATGAGACAAGAGGGTAGGAAGCAAGTCATACCAAGGGTCGACGAGATGAGTCATTTACGGGCTGACTTCCAGAGTGATGATAGTCCTCACAAGTGCCACGCTCAACACATGTGGCACTGTAAGATCATAATGGAGAAAGATACCATTGAGCCGGATAGGTATCACGCAAGTTGTACGCCTTTCAACTCGGGTTGGTTAGAAGACAATAATGGTCTAGGCAGGCCGAGGTTTGTCCGAGGCCACAGGATCATAGATGAAAAGGCCAAGGCACAGGTCAAGTACAATCAACTATGCAAAAGGATCCGTGAATGCGAGAACGAGAACCACGAGATACATGAGTCCAATAAGAAGTTGATCGAGGAGTGGAAAGACATGGCCATCAGTACCAATAGAAAGCTGGTATACTTAGAGCGAGGCATAGTCGAGCTGGAGGGAAAATACATCAAGAGGGTTGAGGATTGTCAAAAGTCCGAAGGGAGTGAAGGTGGACATCTAGCCAGAGCATACCTACTGCTAGGACTTCGTGAGCTGGGGAATCTGTTCGAGGGAATCAAGGATGCCGAGTCTGGGGAAGGTCCTTCTGGGACCAAGTAGATAGGAATTTCCTTCTTCGCTTTATTGATGTAATAAGGCCAATGGCCATTAGTGATTTTATTTCATTCTTATTTAGTGTCGTTTTGGATTCGTCTATTTTCACATTAATGAAATGAGGCATTCTTGCATTTTAAGTTCTCCAAAATTAATTTGTCGCTAGGCCTACCTCGGGCACAACGAGGCTCCCAAATAAGGACACGCTTTACATCCTCGCACTATGTGTTTAAATACTGCAAATACTTCTCATAATCCTCACTGACTTGGCTACCTTTTGTTTTTGTTTTTGTTTTCTTTCTTTTATTCCCCTCCCCAAAGTTTGGTTCGTGCACTCTGTCATTATCATACTATCTCAAAAGATCCATGGGCCCTCCACCCTCTCCTCCTCCTAGTCCTACCAAAGGCAAGAACAAAGGCAAAGAAAATGGAAGATTCAGGAAACATCAGGAAGGAAAACACAGTTGAACGAGTAGAGGCCACTGATGGTCAAGGCATGTCACGACCCAAAATCCCACCTTCGAGCCATGACTGCGTCTAACATTGAACCCGCTAGACAAGCCAATGTTTGAACTAAATAAAACTCATTAACAACTAAAACGAACAAGATAACTAAGGCATCGATGGTCAACAATATGAAGGTTAACAAATAACCAAAAATAATACAGCAACTTCGAAATAAAACCCATATACAAATCCCAGAACTGGTGTCACATACTCACGAACTGTCTAAGATATTACTAAAACAAAGGTCTGAAAATAAGTACATATGACTGTCTTTGAACTATAAGATAAGACATAGCTGAAAGTGAAGGGTAGAAAGTGACGCCAAGGCCCACGAACGTCTGCGTGTCTACCTCGATGTCTCCTGCATGAACTGATGGAATGCTCCAACCGTCAGTGACCACCGGGTCCGGCTGCGTAGTCTGCACAACATAAAGAAGTGCAGGTGTAGCATCAGTACAACCGATCCCATGTACTGAGTAAGTGCCGAGCCTAAGCTCGGCAAAGTAGTGACGAGGCTAGGACCGACAACAATATATGTGCCTGTGCAATTCTATATAATAACAGGAAAATATCGACGGAAATAAGAAAGTAAGACAGATACGGGGAGAACATGCTGGGGGTAAAAGGAGCAATAAAATGCTAGCACAGTAGAACAGGGTAATAACTTAAGTGTAAAAAGTAAAAGCTGGAATTTAACGTCTCAGGACAGATAATGAACAGCAAAAGGCACGGCATGTCCCCTCGTGCATAATCTCACAGTCACTCGGCACGTAATGTCCCCTCGTGCATAAATAGTAACACTCAGCACGGAATGTCCCCTCGTGCAATAATTAATCAACGATCAACACGGCATGTCCCCTCGTGTGATAAAGAACAAACAATCAGCACGGCATGTCCCCTCGTGCAATAAATAATAACGATCAACACGGCATGTCCCCTCGTGTGATAAATAATAAAAGAACAGCACGACATGTCCCCTCGTGCAATAAATAATAACGATCAACACGGCATCTCCCCTCGTGTGATAAATAATAAACGATCAGCACGACATGTCCCCTCGTGCGATAAATAATAAACTATAAACAATATGATGTGAAAATCAACAATAAGAAGTTTCAAGTGTATGGAAATAATCAATAAAATTCTATCGTCCCGGCAAGGGACTCAGCTATAACCAACCTCGCATCAGAAATACAATTTCAATAGTAAAAGCCTCAACTGAAACAAATAACACAATAACTCCCCATGTCATGAAACAACATCAAGGTATCACATCTAAATCACAATTTACTCATAGTACAGAGAATATTAAGAACACGGTATGATTCATCACAATTGACTCACGGGCATGCTTGACCGCAACATATAGGCACTCGTCACCCCGCCTATACGTTAGACATGAATTACACATAGAAAATAAGACTCTATACCTAATCCCTCAAGCTAAGGTTAGGCCAAACACTTACCTCAGCTCCAAAAATGTAAGTCAAGCCTCAATCACAACCTTGCCTCTCAAATCCAACTCCGAAATGATAATATCCAAATGGTTATGGAGGAGAAAATGGCTTGGAGGTCTTCAATGGGGCTTGGAGAAGAAGAATGAAGTGAAAATGTGAGAAATCCCGTATGGTTTTCTGTTTTGGGGTATTTTAATAACTGGGCAAAAATACCCTTCGCGGGCCCCTGGCCGCGTTCTCGAAGGGTTGACTAACCTGACCTAATGGTTCGCGAGTCCTTGGAGGCCGCATTTGCATAGGTTTGACCCCACTGGCCTACGCATTCGCGAGCATAGGGCCACATTCGCGAAGAACAAACTACCCAGCCCCCCCAGACTCCAGCCTAACACTACGCGTTCGCACCTCTGGGGACGCGTTCGCGTAGAAGCACTGTCTAGTGCTCCGCGTTCGCGTCATCCTCTACGCGTTCGCGTAGAGTAAAATCCCAGGCCACAATAATTACCATTCGCGTTCGCGAGCCATTGGCCGCGTTTGTGAAGGGTATTACACCAGACACCAGCAAATCATCAAAAACACCAGATTTTTACACTTTAACTCACCCCGTTAGCTACCCGAAACTAACCTGAGCCCTCGGGTCTCAAAACCAAAACCACACACGACTCCGAAAACATCATACGGACTTGTTCAAGCTTTTAAATCATCAAAATATCATCAAAACAAGGAATTAAACTCCAAAATCTAAAGAATTTTCTGAAACTTCATAAACTTCTAAATTTACCATTTTTGATCTGAAACACGTCATTTCAAGTCCGTTTTACACCAAATTTTACAGATAAGACTAATAACATATAATAAACATGTTCCGTGCTCCGGAACCATAATATGGGCCCGGTAATATGGTTTTCACATAATTATCCATTTTCAAATTCCTTTATTATTTTCAGAAAACAATTTTCTTAAAAAATTCATTTCTCGGGCTTGGGACCTCGGAATTCGATTCCGGGCATACGCCCAAGTCCCATATTTTCCTACGGACCCTCCGGGATCGTCACATCACGGGTCCGGGTCCGTCCACCAAAAATGTTGACCGAAGTCAGCTTTATTCATTTAATTGTCATAAAATTCCATTTTCATCAAATTTCAACATAAGGACTTCCCGGCTACACGCTCGGGCTACGCAGGCATATCGAGGTGAGATTAACGGAGGCTTTCGGGGCCTCAGAACACATATTTAGCTAGAATTACTTAGGATGACCTTTTGGGTCATCACAATCTCCACCTCTAAAACAAACGTTCGTCCTCTAACGGGCATAGAAAAGTACCCGAGTCTGTGAAAAGATAGGGATAATGACTCGTCATAACGGACTCGAACTCCCAAGTAGCTGCCTCGGCAGGCTGACCTCTCAACTGAACACGGACCGAAGGATAACTCTTCGACCTCAACTGACAAACCTGCCTATCTAATATAGCTACCGGTTCCTCCTCATATGTCAGATCCTTGTCCAACTGGACACCGCTGAAGTCAAGAACATGAGATGGATCTGCAATATACCTCTGGAGCATAGATACATGGAATACTGGATGCATTGCTGATAAATGTGGCGGCAAGGCAAGTCTGTAGGCCACCTCTCCTACCTTATCCAAAATCTCAAATGGACCAATATACCTAGGGCTCAACTTGCCCTTCTTTCTGAATCTCATCACTCCTTTCATAGGCGACACTTGAAGGAATACCTGGTCTCCTACCATGAAAGCCAAATATCGAACTCTATAATCTGCATAACTCTTTTGCCTGGACTGAGCTGTACGAAGCCTATCCTGAATAATCTTCACCTTATCCAAGGCATCCTGGACTAACTCAGAACCCAATAGCCTAGCCTCTTCGNCCACCAAAGTCAATAACACAAGCTCGCAACATATCCTCCAAAATCTGAATAGTACGCTCGGACTGTCCCTCTGTCTGAGGATGAAATGCTATACTCAACTCAATCTGTGAGCCCAACTCTCGCTGAAATACCCTACAGAAATGGGAGGTAAACTGAGTACCTCGGTCTGATATGATAGATAAGGGCACACCGTGCAATTTGAAAATCTCCCTCATATAGATTTGAACTAACTTCTCTGCCGAAGATGAAACCGCCACAGGAATGAAATGTGCTGACTTGGTCAGTCTATCTACAACAAACCATACTGCATCAACCATCCTCGGAGTCCGTGGGAGTCCAACTATAAAATCCATCGTGATACGCTCCCACTTCCACTCGGGAAGCTGAATCTGCTGCATCAAACCACCGGGTCTCTGGTGCTCATACTTACCCTGCTGACAATTCAAGCACCGAGCTACATAAGCCACAATATCCTTCTTCATTCTACACCACCAGTAGTGCTGCCGTAAGTCCTGGTACATCTTCGCGGCACCCGGATGAATGGAATACTGGGAACTATGGGCCTCCTGCAATATCAACTCACGAATGCCGTCCACATCAGGTACACATATACGACCCTGCAATCTCAAAACTCCCTCAGCATCAACTGTGACCTGCTTGGCACGTCCGTGTCGAACCGCATCTCTAAGAGCACACAAATGACGATCATCATACGGATTGGCGCGAATACGATCATACAATGAAGAACGAGCGACGGTATGGGCTAAAACACAGCCACCCTCAGAAACCTTCAACCTAACAAATCGATTGGCTAACGCCTGAACATCCAAAGCCAAAGGTCGCTCTCCAACTGTTAGATAAGCCAAACTACCCATGTTGACTGACTTCCGACTCAAAGCATCGGCCACCACATTTGCCTTTCCCGGATGATAGAGAATAGTAATATCATAATCCTTCAGCAACTCTAACCACCTCCTCTGCCTCATATTCAACTCCTTTTGCTTAAACAAGTATTGCAAACTCTTATGATCAGTGAATACCTCACACGGTACCCCATACAAATAGTGCCTCCAAATCTTCAAGGCATGAACAATAGCTGCAAGTTCCAAATCATGGACTGGATAGTTCTTCTCATGAATCTTCAACTGACGAGAAGCATAGGCTATAACCTTTCCCTCATGCATCAATACCGCACCAGNCTGAAAGCTCGCTTCACACTCCTCAGACCATCTGAACTGAACACTCTTCTGCGTCAACTTGGTCATAGGGGCTGCTATAGATGAAAACCCCTCCACCAACCGGCGATAATAGCCTGCTAGGCCCAAGAAGCTCCGAATCTCTGGATGAGGTGGGCCTAGGACAATCTCTAACTGCTGAAACTTTCTTTGGATCCACCTGAATGCCCTCTGCCAATACAACGTGGCCCAAGAATGCCACAGAGCTCAACCAGAACTCGCACTTAGAAAACTTGGCATACAACTGCCGATCTCTTAGAGTTTGGAGGACGACTCTAAGGTTCTGCTCATGCTCCTCTCGGCTGCGAGAGTATATCAAAATATTATCTATAAACACGATCACAACTGAGTCCAAATAAGGCTTGAATACCCGATTCATCAACTCCATAAAAGCAGCGGGGGCATTAGTCAACCCAAACGACATGACCAAAAACTCATAATGCCCATAACGAGTGAAAAAATCCGTCTTGGGCACATCAGACGCCCTGATCCTCAGCTGATGATAACCAGATCTCAAGTCAATCTTGGCGAACATCGTAGCACCTAAAGCTGATCAAATAAATCGACAATCCTCGGCACTTGACACTTATTCTTAATAGTAACCTTGCTCAATTTGCCGGTAGCCAATACACATCTTCCTTGAGCCATGTTACTTCTTAACAAACCACTCTGGAGCACCCCAAGGAGAAACACTAGGCCATAACGAAGTCTTTACCGAACAAATCCTGTAACTGCTCCTCCAATACTTTCACAATGCTGATATCAGGATACGATGCCTGAAGACCTCATAATTACCCAAATAACGTGCATCATCTAACGCCACCCGGGGCGGGCACCTACCTTGTAAGTTAAGGCTCCATAATGCTAGCACGAATTTAGCAAATTACGCACATATTGTTAATTAGTTTATTTATTTATTAATTAATTAATATAATTATTACTACTCCTATTTTACACATAAGTCTTTTAACAAGCATGACTTCCTACCAGTATTATAGTAAAAGATACAAGCTTAATTCACAAGGGAGAATTTAATCACTAGATTTTCCATCACAAGGGTTTCATCTTTACATAACTTCCACCGCGGCTCGAGGCCCGGTCTAACTATACCCAATCATGTTAACACGCGAGGATCTCGTCCTCAATCCTGAATCACAAGTAATATGCATATCGGGCCCCTCGAAACATTCCATTACTTTCATTTAAATATTTCTATTAAGCAAAATTTCAACACGTCATGGTGAACATAGTTATTCCCATAGGATTTCTCAATACAAGTATTCACATAAGTAGATTTTTAGAGTTATGAAGCTCACCCGAGAGTGGAGCATCTTAGAAGAATTTTATTAGATGAGCATAATCGAATTAAGTTCAGAAAATCGCCACTTTATAGTAATTAGAGACTGTTCTTTTAATGAAACCATTCAATGTAACGACCTCATCCATACCATAGAAAATATAACAACAGACTGGGTCTCCACCTCTAAGAAGTTAACCTCCACTTCCGACCTTCCGGCTCCTTCTTCACTAAGTGGCCATGTAGTTGAGTTGTAGCTGCAATGGGGCACGTAGCCTGAGTGCTCTGATGAAATATGACCCTCCCAAGCCTAAGGCAATTTCTACCACTAGCCGACACAAAGAATCATCCTGCCCTGAGTCGTCCAAAATTTACAATCATTTTTGAATCCTTTAATGAGTCTGGGGACTCGTCCTCTGGCTATACGAACCAACGTAAGAGTGTGACGGGTTAACTTATCGAACCTGATGGCATATTCCGATACCGTCTTATGACCCGACACAGCCGTAACTTCCACGCCGAGTAGACTTTTGTAGACTTCAAGTTGTTTGAATAAATCCTCTGGTACTATGGTATAGGGTTACTAAGGAGGTAGACGTACCGAAATTTCCAGCTTTATCTATTGCAAAAATCCCCGGCCTTATACATTCCAAACGAAAACCGATATGACACGTGGCCTCTCAATCTATTCCTTGACAGTGGGCCTCCCCACTTGGAACAAATCATAGGTCACAATACCTGATAATCCACGATGTTAAACTCCACAACTCATATAAATCAATCCTGTTGCTTTACACTTATTCCCATGGTGTGAAATACCTCATAGAGGCGGTCAAGAAAATCCTGTGGGTCTTCAAAAGATATACCACTGAAATGGAGTGGAACTTGTTTGGTAACTTGTCCAACCTCAATAAACGGACTAGTGCATCCTGCAACCATGGAGTAGCTATAAATCCTTCCGGAATCTGATCTAGTCCACATATACTGACTGAGCTAGAACCTCCGCATCTAGATCCATTTGAGACTGTACAATAAGTGCTGATGTTCGAGCTTTAGACTGCGCTCTGCTTCTGTCTCTTCCCTCGATCGTAGCTGTCATTGGGGCTTCATCTCTTGTCCGGTCGTAGACGCTTCGCATGTTGTCGAGATTAGTGAGAGGACAAGAGTAGGCAAGTTCAATCATCAATGATAGAATAAATTCGCACGATGGAGATGAAGAAATGTGGAGTTATTCCTAAATTTGCAGCCTCTGAGGGATAAGTCTAGACGTATCCGTACCGATCCCTCAGACTCTCCCAAGTTTGTCCGTGAGTTGTGAGACCTAAGAAACCTAGAGCTCTGATACCAACTTGTCACGACCCGAAATCCCACCTTTGGGCCATGACTGCGTCTAGCTCTGAATCCGCTAGACAAGCCAACATTTGAACTAAATAAAACTCATTAACAACTAAAATGAACAAGATAATTAAGGCATCGATGGTCAACAATATGAAGGTTAACAAATTACCAAAAATAATATAGCAACTTCGAAATAAAATCCATATACAAATCCCAGAACTGGTGTCACATACTCACGAACTGTCTAAGAGATTACTAAAACAAAGGTCTGAAAATAAGTACATATGACTGTCTTTGAACTATAAGATAAGACAGAGCTGAAAGTGAAGGGTAGAAAGTGACGCCAAGGCCCACGAACGTCTGCGGGTCTACCTCGATGTCTCCTGTATGAACTGATGGAATGCTCCGACCGTCAGTGACCACCGGGTCCGGCTGCGTAGTCTGCACAATATAAAGAAGTGCAGGTGTAGCATCAGTACAACCGAACCCATGTACTGAGTAAGTGCCGAGCCTAACCTCGTCAAAGTAGTGACGAGGCTAGGACTGAAAACAATATATGTACCTGTGCAATTCTATATAATAACAGGAAAATATCGACGGAAATAAGAAAGTAAGGCATATACGGGGAGAACATGCTGGGGGTAAAAGGGGCAACAAAATGCTAGCACAGTAGAATAGGGTA
>ML241411.1:134478-175480 GCA_005239495.1 Nicotiana undulata | reverse complement strand
TATGTTTCTCTAGCCTAGTTTAGTCTACTCATGTAACTAGGGTTTATTTTTTAAAAGCATTATAAGTGGGTATATAGCATTCAAAACTTTCAAGCAAGCAAATTCCTGTACTGGTGTCTCTACCCCTCGACACCGCATTTCCTTCATTTTGTAATAGCTTTCATTATTGCAATCCAGCTTTCATCATTTCAAACATTATTACTGTTCTCTCAATTGTTGGCATTGGTTTTCCCACACGGCACTGACAATCTAGTCTAGCGTGTGGCGGGGACCTCATTTGGCGGACAGCAACCACCCTGACATTGGTTGCTTAGCCTTACGTCGCCCTTCCAAAGCATCTCAGGCGCCGCGTAACATTAGCTATGTGGAAAGCTTGATCTCGCCAAAGGTGTGCAACTGAAATGACGAGCAGCACAAAAAATTTGGACAGCTATTTTAAAGTTGAGGAATAGCATAAATGGTCTTTGGTCTCTGATGGATTTACATTATGTTCCATAGTTTTCTGATTTGCTGGGATTGCCTCTGAAAAATTTTAGGATCTAAGAATTACGAGTTACTAGGGATTGCCTTAATACATTTTCCATGAGAAATTATGACTTTCCCTGACAAAATTCATTTTTCTTATAATGCTTTACTATTTCTATTGTTGTTGTTGATAGTACTGAGATATTGTCTATTTTGTCTTTTTCGTTTTCTTAAGCCGAGGTTCTATCGGAAACAACCTCTCTACTTCATGGGGTAGGGTTAATTATATTACTACCTTCCTAGACCCCTTACTTCTGGGGATTTACTAGGTTATTATCGTTGTTGTTGAGGAGGACTCCAACTCTACTCTCTACAAACATTTTTAAATATATGATTTCATTTTTCAAGTAAAGAGAATAGTGATAATAGTGTTGCACGAGGGTATATGAAATCAAAAGGTATGAAGAGTTGATGTTTCATATGTTTTAAGCGTTCTCGTTTTTCTTCTTTTCTTTTTCTTTTGTGGTTTTTCTTCAATTTTCCTTGTTTATTCTTTTCTTTCTTTGTAGCTGCTGCCTCTTTTTTACATACTAGTCTGTAGGTACACGCTTCATCTCAGTGAATATAATTTTTTTAATATCATATAAACATTGTATTAATAGTCATGTTTGAGCTGTAAAATAAAAAAATCAAGAAAAAGAATCATGTTAAATAAAGAATATTGATCCTATTTAGTTAAAAGAATAGCGATTTAACACTTAATACTTCTTATATCATAATCGATTTTCCTCATTTTTTGTTCTTTCAACGTTATTCCTTCTTAAGGGCGCAAATTTATGTAAATCATTGTGTCAATTTGAAAAACGATTTGCTTCTATGATAAATTTATAATAGAACTGGATTGAATTCTTTTTCTAATCAATTAATGCAAACAACTCGAATTCTTAATGTTAGCACATTCCAACTTTTAAATGTTTAACTGTGATGTGGATGGTGTATAGTCACTTGTGATTTCTATCCTTAACTTGATATATACCTAATCGATATTTTATTTTTGAATCTTTGTGTTTGAAGAACCATCAGCCATTCTTGACTTTTATCAATCACTCTTCTCTCTCTCTAAATGGCATGCCAGTTTTGAATATCATATCTCTCTCTTATATTCTTAAATATTTTCTTAGTTATTTTTTTTAATGTTGAGCGTAGCTTTTAAACATTATTCAAACATCGATAAGAGAAAAATATTGATTAAGGAAAGGAGTTCAAATTAATATGAAAATTAACTTTAGTTCATATACATAATGGTATAAGTATTTTAAACTCTAGATGAACAAAATTATTTAAGACTTTAAATTTTACTTTTCATAGAATTTTTTTACCTTATCAATAAAATACAAGAACTCTATCTCCTTTTCAAAAGAAATCATTTTGGAGTTAAAGATTGCCAACACAATTTAATTCTTGAAAATAGAAGTTATTAAAGGTTGTTCATTCAATTTTTGTGATGGAAAAGATAAAGTATTTTTAATAGATTTCCTATGTTTGTTGTAGATTAAGCGTCATAAACATATTTGTCTAGTTGTATGCACGATATTGAATCTAAGATAATAATGATTGATTGAGTTGAAAATACTTTATACAATTTAAATAAGGAAACATTAGTTGATTTAAGAATCCTAAATATTAGGAAAATAATTAAATGACTATTCTTAAATATGAGAAAAATAATTAAAATGACTATTTTATTTAGTATGAAATCTATTTTTAAAGGGTAAAAAATGCGAACAACATTTTGCTAAGGACCTTCATGCTTTTAATATAGTCTAGATAGATAAATTCTTATAAGTAAATTTTTCCTTATAGTTTCTACTTACTTTTTAAATTTTATAAATTATTGCTTCTATTTTAAAGTTTAACGTATTTATTAAGTTTTTTCTTTGAGTATCTAAACATGCATTTATAGCAAATTTTAGTTCTAGTTGTCCATCTTTTCCTAGTAGTTCATCTTTAAGTCAGACGATAGTTTTATGAAAACTCATCGAACACAATAGTAAATAAATTATATATTTTTGTTGATATTAGTAGTACTATTGATGTCTACTGCTTTATTCCAAGTTGTCAAATTTATTAATTATTATCGAAAAAATAACATTAATCAAAGCTGAAAAAAAATATATGGAACCAATGATAGTGTAATTTATTCTGTTTATGGTGTCAAATATATAAGTTAATTCTAAGGGAAACAAAGAGTAGTACGCTCCCATTTGCTTATATAAATGGACAATATATATAATATTATATATAAAAAAAAAAACAAATCACTATCAAAATTCACACGGATACAACACTTCCATTTGTTTGACTTGGTCCCCAGTGTGGGCGGCGTTGATATGGATTCTGTGTATATAGAACTCTACGTAGACAACTTTAATTTCTATCCACTCAAATGTTGAAGAATTACTTGTAGCAAACAAAAATTGTTTAGAAATTTGATACTATGCAAGTTTATTAGGATTTGTAGTCAAATTAATATAGGAATAGATTTTTCTAATTCTAGTTAAAATAGGTTTCATGCTATTAAGAATATGGATATTGCTAGCTTATTTTAAGTGTGAAAACTTATGTGAAGAATTACAAAGAATGTATGAAGAAGTGGAGAACAGTTGAGAATCTTTTTAGAGATTTATAATAAACTATTTTCTCCGTCAATTACTGTTTTTCCAAATATTGGGTATAATGATATAGCAGTTACTAACGTCTTCCACAGAACTGAGAAGTTAGGGTTTAGTAGGGTAAAATTGACTCAGCCTTTCCTTGAGTGAAACCAAAAGAAACAAACGTTCATTTCAAAAACGAAAAAAGCTAGGGGTATATCTACCAAGCTAAATCATTTGGATATTCTTTCAAATTTATCCGTGAAATCCCTGTTACGGTTCAAGTGTGTTTCTAGGCAATGGCGTTCATGGATTTCAAGCCCAAAATTCCAGCTCTCGAATCAACGACGGCAAGGGTATTCAGTGCTCCGTATGGTGTCTAAACCTTATTCAGTGCTCAAAAAAGGTTATTCAAAGTCGATGGCCTTCCGATTTTTAAACCAACAACTCACTTTGAGAGAGCGCAAGTTTCCTTATGTGATAAGGAATGATGGTATGCTTTTGGGTTCTTTTCATGGTCTTATACTATAGTTAGTGTAAACAAGGATATTTACTTGTGGAATCCTGCCACTCGATTTTACACCAAAGTTCTTGAGCTTTACCGCTTGGACGAATGTGGCTATTATACACGCGGGGGACTTTGTTTTGACTCCCCCAAGAATGTTTACAAGGTAGTGCTGATTATAGATCATCAGACCCCAGATTATGGTGGTGAATTTGTTATAGTTGCTAGTCTTAAAGACAAAAGATGGAGGAGAGTCAAATTCCCTTACGATATCCGCTTAGTTCGTGATGTGATTACATCACATGGACGTCTTCACTGCAGAGTAAGGGTTATGTGGGATCGTTTTGGTCATTGTAAAGAAATAATATATTTTGATCATGTCTCTGAAAAATTCCACATGTTTCCCGTCCCTGAGCCTAAGATTGATCATGGAGAGAATGCTATAGTTGGTGAGTTTTAAATGAATGTCCAAGTATGGCTTGCTTGAAAGATGATAAGGTTTTTTTTAAATGAATGTCCATATGTGACACCATTACTTCCTATCCTTAACTTGCCCAGATGTCTTAGCAGTCCATTCACTACCTGTTTAGTAGCATTCTTATTTGGATTTTGTGTAAACTCAGAGATGAGTTGATTCACTTCCTCATTTCCTTGATAACTTTCTAACACTTTGTGATAACTTTCTAGCATTACAATGCCTGAGATTTTCCTAGACAAGGCATCAGCTGCTAAATTCTCACTTCCTTTCCTATACTGAATATCAAAGTTTAACCCAAGTAACTTGGTTAAACCTTTGTGTTGCAATACAGTAGAGATCCTCTGATCCTTGAGGAATTTGAGACTGAAATGGTCAGTCTTGACTGTGAAGAAGTTCTACTGCAAGTAGTGTCTCCATTTGTCTACTGTCAACACCAAGACCATCAATTCCTTCTCATAAGTGGATAGTTCTTGATGTTTAGGACTAAGAGCTTGACTCAAATAGGCTATTGGGTGATGGTCTTGCATAAGGATGGCCCTAATAGCAAACCACTAGCATCAACTTCTACTGTAAAGGGTATAGAAAAATCTGGTAAGGCCAATACTAGAGCCTTAACCATTGTCTCCTTGAGTTTTTCAAATGCGACAGTAACTTCTTTAGTCAATACAAAATGCCCCTTTTTGAGCAGTGAAGTCAATGGTTTGCTGATGACTCCATACCCTAATATAAATCTCCTGTAATAACCAGTGAATCCTAGGAACCCTTTTAGATCTTTAATGCGTGTAGCTCAAGGCCATTGATGCATTGTTTGGATCTTGGCAGGGTCTGTTTGTACCCTATTTCTTGAAATGGTGTAGCCAATGTAGTCCACTTGAGCTTGGGCAAAAGAGAATATGGATCTTTTGGCATATAATTTGTGTTGACTCAGCATTTGAAGCACATTTTCTAAATATCTCAAGTGGCTGCTCAAGTCTGGACTGTAGACTAAGATGTCATCAAAAAACACCAAGATGAACTTCCTGAGATACTCCCCAAACAACTGGTGCATTAGTGCCTGAAATGTAGCAGGTGCATTAGTTAACCCAAAGGACATGCCCTTGAATTGCCATAGACCATGATGCGTTCTGAATGCAGTCTTGAATTCATCCCCTTCATCCTCACTTGATGGTAATCAACTCTAAGATTAATCCTAGAGACTAGGACTGCTATTTTAAGTTCATCCAATAGGTCTTCTACTACTGGAATGGGATAGCTGTTTTTGACAGTCATTGCATTTAGCTTCATGTAGTTAATACGTAATCTCCATGTGGAGTCCTTCTTTTTTACTAAGAGAGCTGGTGAGGCAAAGCAGGATTGGCTAGGCACCACAGTTCTGACCTTGATCATTTCTTTGATCATTGCTCAATTGCATTCTTTTGGTCATGAGAGTATCTGTAAGGTCCTAGGCTGTAAGGGTGAGCATCTGGCATTAAAGTGATGGAGTGGTCACAATCTCTTTTTGGAGGCACGACTTTTGGTTCTTCAAAGATGTCAGAAAACTTTGCAGCAGCTCTAGACCTGGTGTAGGTACCTCTACTTCTGGAGTTTGCTTGGATAGATCATACAACTGCACTAGACAACAATTGTTTCCTTGCTACAACAATTTTGCTGAGTCTTCCTCAACATCAGACCATACCTTAGCACTATCAACACTGCCCATAAGTGTTATGATTCTCCCCTCTTTTAGGAAGGTTCCACTAAGAGGTCTTGTGTTGAGAATAACAGGGGTGAACTGGTCCAACCAATTCATTCCTAGTACCATGTCGTAGCCACCAAGGTGTAATACTCTCATAGAAATTGGAATTCTTCTCCCTGCGTAAGCCACTTGAACTTGAGACACCATTTTTCACTGAATATCTGCTGCCCATTTGCCGCAACTACTCTCTGGGGTTGTGCTAAGGGATATACCATCCCTGTCATGCTTTTAGCTACTCTTGGGCTAATGAAACTGTGAGTAGATCCGCTATCTACTAAGATCAGCATAGATAACTTCTTCACCCTCCCCTGTATCTTGATGGTAGAAGGAGAAGTAGTCATACCCAAGGCTACATTCATAGACAATTCTTCAAGCTCCTCTTCTACCACAGCCACAGTTTCTCCAATTGGTTCAGCTGCTTTGCTAGCATCATGATACACTTCCTCTTGTTCTACTCCAGTAGTTCTATCCATTAGGTTCAGGGTCTTTGGCTTACATTGATGACCAGGGTAGTACCTCTCATGACACCTAAAACATATGTTCCTTTCCCTCATCTAATCATAGGTTAAGTTCTTTGGTTGATTGGTGCCTGCAGTACCAGAAGGGCCTACCTGATTGTTTGAGTGGGTTGGTGCTGAAGGAGTGTTTCTGGTGGGGTAAGTGAGTCTGAGAGGCTCATTATAGGTGAGGGGGAGAGGGTTCTGAGGATATGTGATTCTGGGAGTGGTGGGAGTTACTTTCTGGTGGCATTTTGAGGGGATCGATATAAGTGCTTTTGTAGGGATTTTAGGGCATCTTCCCGCAGTTTGGATACATCAAAAGTATCCAAGAGAGTTTTAGGGTTATAGATCCTGACCAAATGCTTGATTTCAGGCCACAATCCACTCACAAAACTGGCTACACAATGCAACTCGTTTAAATGGGGGTTGATCATCATCATGTGGATTCTTAACTCCTCAAATTTCTCTTGATATGCTTCTATACTACCCTCTTGCCTCAACTTGCTAAACTCATCAATGATGTCTAGGGGTCTAATATGACCAAACTTCCTACAGATGTCCATACAGAATAAGGGCCAATCTACTATTCCCCCTCTATCAATAACATAAGCATCAAACCAGTTATCCACCTTATCTTTTAGATGCATAGCAATGTAAGTCATTTTCTGATGGTCAGGTGCCTTATAGATTTCGAAATACCTGTCACATCTCGTTATCCAAGCTCTGGGGTTGGTTCCATCAAATTCTGGGAACATGAGCTTGCCTTTTGGTGTCTCAGCTGTGGCTAGTTGCAGAGGTTGGTTGCCAGCTTCCATGACTCCAACTGGAGTAGGTAAAATTAGGGGTGTGGGATTTCTATGCGTAGGAGCAGGAGGGAAGGCTATACCTCGAGCATCAGCAACAGAAGGAGGTGTGAGTGGAGCTGTAGAGTATGTTGGTTGTCGAACACTACCTCCACTAGTTGTCCCGCCTATGGCCACTGAAAACTGTTTGAGCATACGAAGATCCAGTCATAGGTGATGGTGTTTCTAGTGCTCGATCCTTCAACAGCTGCTAAAGAATCAACTTGAGTTTCCTCTAAGTTTCAGCATTCTGAGCTTTGTTGATACCCAATTTTTCCTCAAATTATTTTTTAGTTTTGCATATATACCTTCAAAAATCAGTTTTTATAACAATTGGTATTTTTACTATAATTTTCCCATATTTTTATCAATTTATTTCTAATTTATCCAGTACTTTCATGTCCAATCATTAATCATGAATTATATTACAAATAAATTCAAAATATTCCTTGGTTTAATATATTATTTTTATCCTATTAGGATTTAATTATTTCACAAATTAGCCATATTGACATTATTTGGCTATAATTGCAATAACTTTGCAATTATAGCCTAACTATATATTTTATGATATTTTACCAAATAATTAGTCATTTGTATTTTAAATACTAATTAATTACCTTAATTTCATTTATTTAGCCTTAGCCACTTTTAATTCTAATTTTAGCCTAATTTACCCGGAACCCCAACTCAATTAATTAGCCCAAAACATCAGGCCCAGTCTTTAAAGCCTACCCGACCCAATATCCCATTCAATCTGAGCCGTTGATTATTTCAAATCAACGGCCCAGATCAACCCTTACCTAATTTAATCCTAAACGACTACCCCCCATTCTCATTTCCCCCGTTTCATTCTCTCTCACCTTCTCTATGGTTCTCTCTATAAACTTCTCACCTTCCCCCCTTTCGATGAACTCTATCTCTCTTCTCCGGCCACCTCTCTCGCCGGAAACCATGACCTCTCATCACTCCTAGCCTATGTCTCACCCTAGGCCGGCTTGACACTGTTCTGAGGTCCTCAAGTGAACCTGGAGCGGTTCAACTCCCACCTATGGCCTGATACTTGCCGTTCTCAGGCCATTCCTGGCCTATCCGAGTAAGATCTTTCCACTTCCGGCTAAACCTATGGTTTCTAAGCCCGGTGCTCTCTATCTTTGGGTTCTCTCTTTGAAACCCTAACTTATAAAACTTCCGATTTCTCTAGATTTGTAACAGATCTATACATATTTTGAGTTGTTTTGATGTTTTCTTCAAGGGTTTTTCATTTTCCCTAAAGCGATTTTTCATCTTCTAACTAGGGTTTCTAAAACCTTTCTTCAAAAACGATTTCTCGAGTTTAAGCATTATTCTGTGATTCCTATCATATGTTTAAACGACTTTTGTTAAAATCGCTTTTAATCATAATTTATTATGTTAAAACCTTAGTTTTAACACTATATTATAACCCTTAGTCTGTCTTTATTGATTTGTTGTTTTGATTCGTATGTGTATCTGTTTCTCATGAGTATATTCCTGATTTTTCTATGATTTTATTACCCTACTGTGCTTATTAGGGTTTATGATTTATGCCTCTTCTTGCCTATATTATTTTTATTTCGTTTATTCACAGAAATCTGTATTATTTTCCTTCGATTATTACTTTCTATTTCTTGAATCCCTGATTTCAAGTGATTGATACCTTTACTGATTTCATAGGGAAATATTCTTTACTAATTTCCTGCCTTATGGTGTGGTTGACTACATCGTTTATTGATTCTCAACATTTGTTTCCTTAATTAGGACTCTATGAACCTAGACTAATTACCAGCTCTGTCCTTGCACTATTTGATTTCCTTATTTGTTATGTTCCAATTATACGTTGATTTGTTTCCTTATTTGTTACCTGTTCTTACCGTAACTAAGGAAAAACTTGTACTGATTTCACTCTAATTGGTTTTGAGTTTCATAATTACTGTACAATTATGATTTTTACCTTATTTACCATCTGTTTTCAAACTATATATATATATGCTCTCTCATTAACACCAAGACACACAAACTGACTGGTTCAATAACTCTCTCTCTCACAACTAAAACTTTCTACTCTCTTCTCTCTTCTTTGCTACTTGTTACTATTCTAGTTAGCCGGCTGTCACACCTCCTTTACTACCCCGGAAGGGTGTAAGGGAGTTTTTCCAATTTAAGTGACAATCAAAACGGGATTATTTTATTTAAAATTCAGAGTCACCACCTGGGATAGTTTATGGTGTCCCAAGTCACCGGTTTAAATCCCGAATCGAGGAAAAATTGACTCTGTTTTACAGTCTGCGAACACAGAAATCTGGGTAAGAAATTCTGTTAACCCGAGAGAAGGTGTTAGGCATTCTCGGGTTTCGTGGTTTAGCACAGTCGCTCAACTATTATTATTGGCCTATTTATTTGATTTTAAAACATGTTTTCGACCTATTTTGCATTAACTCTTAGCCGCTTTGAATTATTTTAAAGCAAATATGGGGTTTATATAAACAAGTCGCGGTGTCGCGCACTTGTTATATTTGTACACATCATAAATCATGCCACGGGACCCGTATCCACGATCTACAACATGTTATTTTAATTATTTGAAGTTGGGGGATCGAGTCACGCCAGCGTGCACTCGAAATTTGGAGTTACGTAACCATGACCATGCCACGGGAACCGTACCCATAGTCACAGTAATTTATTTAATCGCGATACATAAATAATTTAGATAGGTGTGATCTAAATCCCAAAATTGCACAGATTCCTACAGACCCATTAACATACCAAAGTCCACATGATTCGTCATTTTAAAACTCCATTAATCCAAAATAACCAATCTTTAAGCAGAAACAGATTGGGTGAGATAAAGCATAACTAAACAGTAGGATCCAAATTATGATTCTACAATCCAATACAGATACCATGATTTGGAACCATGAACAAATTAATTCACTTAATACATTTTGGTTACTATCATGGTTATTCTAAAAGTCTATAACAATCTAGCAAAACCATCTTACAAAAATAAAGAAACAAGTGCTTCAGATAAAAAAAATATTTTCATACAACACAAACAAATAAACAATAGATGAGGTATAGTAGTAGACCTTCAAAAAGCTTTCCTCATTAAAATGATATTTCTACAAAGACTTTACAGCATAGGCTATTCAACGCGAGCAAAGACAGAAATCGACGCCGGAAAAGTCGCACACAAACTCGACTGAACCACGAAACTGTCCGGAAACCTCGAACGAACAACCTCGCCGGAACTCAACGGGCCTCTAACTCATCGGCAATTTGGTGACAAACAAACTGAAAAGAGCTGTGTCGTGGCTGGTTTTTGCTGGTTAGTGGGACTGCTTTAGGGTGGTGGAGATGAGAGGGTGTTAGTTTTTAGAAGTTAGAGAAGGGTGGTCGCCGGCATGGGCGGAATGGGGGTGGTTGTGGTGTAAGGCTGGTCGTTTGTGGGAGGAGGACGACTGGCTTCTTCTGGTTGTAAACGGGAGGGGGTGCGCGGCTGGTGGAGGTAGGCGGCTGGGCTGAAGGTGGAGGGGCTAGGTCTGGCGGTTGGTTTTGGAGAGTTCAGATGGAGGAGGGACGGCGACGGGGACGGCGGTTGCAGACGTCTGTTCGTTTGGTCGATAGGGAAGGAGAAGAGGCGACTGTGCGTGTAGTTGAGATGGGGGGTCTCCTCTCTTTTTGTGTATTAGGGTCTGTAGATGTATATGAAGAAGGAGTATTTTAGGTTAGTGGGTATTGGGTTAAAGGGAATGAGCTTGGGAATTGGGTTGGGTCCATGTCTTGTTGGATTTTTAGTTTTGGGCTAGGAAGACTAAAAATAATATAACGTGTTTATAAAAATAAAAATAAAAATTTACTCTTAATTAATTAAAATATACTACTAAATAAAACTAAATATTAAAAGTGAAAATATTTTTGTAATTTTCATTTTTTGTGCTTAAAATAAAGTAAAAGAGATATTAGGCCTAAATAAAATATTTAAACGCTAAAAAGTAAAATATCTCGGGGAGGGTCAAAATTTACGCGTCTACAACTGCCCCTCTTTGACTGGAAACACGAAGTATTTTTAAACAAAGAACGACTAGATAGGTTTTTTGACCCGACCCTTATTTAAAGAGACCTAAAACTAAAGAAAGAAGAATGTGACCGAACCCTGGTATATGAGCTGCCTACATATCCTTGGCTATAAAGGAATTAGGACACGTGTAGTTCAAAGGTAGGAAGAGTGATGGAGGAGGATACCGAGGTGGAGTGTCGAGTGAAGTGCCGTCGAGGTTCCGGTCCGCGGTTCCTGCCGTCACATCAAAGATAAAAGGAAAAATTACAGCAAAATAAAGAAAAATACAAGATCCTATCTACTTTTGTCTTGAATCTTCCTTGAATTTCTACTTGATCCTTCAACACGAAGCTGAAAATTTAACCTATTCTTCAGGTGGGCATCTTGCTGACTTGAATTTGAAGAAAACTGGAAGTTGACCGTATTCTTCAGGCGGGCACCCTGCTTCCTGTACTTGAAATAAACTTGAACTTGGAGTAGACTTGAGCTCGCAAACCTTGTTTTTCAGGCGGCTCCTGCTACTTCTGATTTGACTTAAAGTTTGGAGGTTGACCCTATTCTTCAGGCGGGTCCCTGCTGCTTCTGACTTAAACTTGAAACTGAAACTTGACCCTGTTCTTCAGGCGGGATTCTCCTAATGCTTCTCTAACTTGAACTTGAAAAACCGAATGCTGACCCCGTTCTTCAGGCGGGCACCTGATGCCTCTCTGACTTGAAATTGTAATCTGAAATTTGACCTTGTTCTTCAGGGGGGATATTCCTGATGCCTCTCTAGCTTGAAATTGAAAGTTGACCCTATTCTTCAGGCGGGATTCTCCTGATGCCTCCCTGACCTGAAATTGTAAACTGAAAGCTGACCTTGTTCTTCAGGCGGGGTTCTCCTGATGCCTCTCTGACTTGAACTTGAAAGTTGACCCTATTCTTCAGGCGGGATTCTCCTGATGCCTCCCTGGCTTGAAATTGTAAACTGAAAGCTAACCATGTTCTTCAGGCGGAATTCTCCTGATGCCTCTCCGACTTGAACTTGAAAGTTGACCCTATTCTGCAGGCGGGATTCTCCCGATGCCTCCCTGACTTGAAATTATAAACTGAAAGATGACCCTGTTCTTCAGGCAGGGTTCTCTTGATGCCTCTCTAACGTGAACTTGAAAATTGACCCTGTTCTTCACGCGGGCTCTCCTGATGCTTCTTGAACTAGGAAATTGAAAGCTGATCTTGTTCTTCAGGCGGTCTCCTGATGCTTTTCTAACTTGAAATTGCAAAAGAGAAAGTTGACCCTGTTCTTCAGGCGGGATTCTCCTGATGCCTCTTGAACTCGTAATTGAAAACTGAACATTGACCCTGTTCTCCCGGTGGGTGCCTGCAATCACAACAAAAAAGACAAAACAAAGAAATTTTTCTGCCCCAGTTTGTACGAGGAACATTTGTGAGTGTTAGTTGAATCCCATTTTTTAGGCGGGTCTTGAAAACTTAAATCAAATCCCATTATCTAGGAGGGTCCTGAGAACTTAAAACTAATACCATTATCCAGGAGGTTCCTGATAATTTTAAAACTAAATTCCATTTTTCAGGAGGGTCCTGAAAACTGAAGATAAACTTACCTGAGCCCTGCTCTCTTTATGGAAGATCTCTGCTGAAAGAAGAAAATTCCTTTCCCCTGAACCATGCTTTCCTTATGTAGGAACCCTACATATCGAACAAATTTTCTTTCCCCTGTGTCAAACAAATGAAATCTTGTTAGTTTGAAAACTTGGTGGTTAGATCGTGGCATTGTTGCTGAAGGTGTCCTCGTGTAACGACCCAACCGGTCATTTTGCGTATTCAGACCCCATTCCCCTAAATAATACATTCCGTAGCGTCTTATCGTGATTTGTGACTTGCGGGGACGGGTGGTTCGGGATTTGGAAGTGTTTAGAATAGTATAGGAACACTTGGTTCCTTAAGGTTGATTTTTAAAGCCAAGTTTGACTTCGGTCAACATTTTGAGTAAACGACCTCGGAATCGAATTTCGATGATTCTAGTAGCTTCGTATGATGCTTTCGGACTTGTACGTATGTCCGGAATGGGTTTTGGATGACCTGGGAGCGTTTCGACGCCAAATAGCGAAAGTAGAGTTTCCTTAAGTTCATAATTTGGGTTGGAACGTGTTTTTGTGTTATCAAGGTCCGAACGGAATTCCGAGACCATGAATAGTTCCATTATGTCATTCCTGACTTGCTCGCAAAATTTAGTGTCATTCCGAGTAGTATAGGTCGGTTCGACGCATTGAAACCGAATTCTAGAACTCTAAGTTCAAAGTTTGATTCAATTTGGTTTTGGGGCTGGATTCTTAGTTCCGTTGTTGTTTTTCACGTTTCGTAAATTTGAGCGAGTCCGTATCATGAATACAAACTTGTCAGTGCCTTTGGATGGGGTCCCGAGGGGCTCGGGTGAGTTTCAGACCCCTTGGAGTTAAATCCAAAACACCAGATTTTTCTGTCTGGTTTCCTTCTCTGCGATCGCGCGTGCCCTGTTGCGATCACATCGAAGGAATGGGTTGGGGGTGAGAAATAACCTGTGCGATCGCACAGGTGTGTCCGCGTTTGCACTAGGTTGGGCTGTGGCCTGGCCCATCCAATTTCTCTCTGCGATCGCATACCCCTCCCTCGCGATCGCATAGGCCTGTCAGATAGCCTTCCGCGATCACATGCTCCCCGTCCGCGGTCGCACAGTAGGCCGCCCAGGCCAGTTACTCTCCTTGATCGCAAGACCCTGTCTACAATAGCATAGTAGTCTTCAGGGGCCCAGGTTCTTTACTCTCTGCGATCGCATTGACCCAGCTGCGATCGCACTTAATGGGCAGTTGGGCAGTGTGTTCTTAAACGAGACTTAGTCCCATTTTATCCATTCTTTCTTCACTAGTGGTGATTTTGGGAGCTTCCAAAGAGAAGATTTCACCTAGAAACTGAGAGGTAAGTGATTCCCACTATAAATTAAGTTGAATACTTGAATTTTAAGGTAGATTAACACACTAATTAGTGGTAATTCATGGGTTAGAGTAAAAACCTAGGGTTCATGAATTTTAGGGAATTTCACCCCTTTACTATCGTGAAATCATACAGAAACTATATAATAATGATCCTTAGGTTATGGGTGAGTGATTTCTTCGAAAATTTCCGGAATCCGAGCATGTGGGCCTGGGGGTGTATTTTGGGATTTCTTCAAGAAAGATGAATTAGCTAAACTAGTAAAAGAATTTCATACTTTTGAGTGTATATTAATGTATTTAAACGATATTTGGCTAGTTTCGAGTCCTTGGGTGACAAGTTTGGAGTTTCGGGCACGTTCTTGACCCGAGAAGTAGGTTCTACGCGAGGTGAGTCTCCTTTCCAACCTCATAAGAGGGAATTTGTCCCCATAGGTAAATTGTGAATGACTAAATGTCCTTATTTGCGGGGGCTACGCACACACAATGTGACGAGAGTCCGTGCGTAGCTACTATTATGCTATGTCGGGTAGTCTTTAGGACTCACAAGCATGCCTTTACGTGTTCTGTCTGTATCCTTACATGTACTTCTATTATGTAATATCCTTGAAATTTTGTGAGAATAGTAGGAAGTATTACGTAAATTTAAATGCTTAAATCCTTGCTTCCAAGTATGTTTCCCTGAATTATTCCTGAATTTCCTGATAACATTATGTATGTTTACGAGCACCCGAGTCACATGTATGATTCGTGAGCGGAGTAGCCTTATATTATGTCAACCGCGTCGCATGATCGATTTGCGAGCGGAGTAATAGATGCATCTATAGTTCGAGTCGTTCGGCCCTCGGCAGTGCACATTTAAATTTTGTGTCGCTTCGGCCGTATGCCTCGGCATATTATATGCTATATGTTTGTTTGAGAGTCTTATTATTATTCTTACCAATTCAATTGTTCTATGGGGAAGGAAACTTTTGATTTTTATTAAACATTGTTACTTGACACTTGCAGGTAGATCGTTATCCTTATATACTGATGCTCCATGTCTACTTGCTTTCCATAAATGTTAATCCTGTCTAGACTTATTAAATCATACTATCGATAACGACCCTAGTAAGTAACACGTCTACCTCTCATCACTACTTCTTCGAGTTTAGACGGGATACTCACTGGGTACATGTCTTTTTATATGTACTCATGTTACGCTTCTGTACTTAATTGTACAGATTCTGAGGCTGTTGCACCTGGTAACTATTCTGATGTCCGTCATTGAGAGTACTATCTGGACCCGACTACACGGTGAGCTGCTCCTCTTGGGGTTCCTCAGCAGCACTGTGGTGTTTTATACTATTTTTGGGATACTCCTGTCTATTCTTTTCAGATAGTAGTACCTCTATTTTTTTGTCTAGCTTTGTATATTCCACTAGTTGCCTGTGGACTTGTGACACTAGGTCTTGGCACATGTAGGTCACTTGCTAGTATTTTGCTACTCTGTTTATGCTGGCAAACGATTTTTGAGTTACTTTAAATAAATTTGCCTCATTTCTTCACTTTCATTAAAAGACTTCTTAAATTAAATCTGGACAAGTATTTGAACAGCTCATTAATTTAAGTAATTTCGTTAGCAAACTAGTGTTGGCTTGCCTGACTCTGGTGTTGGGCGCCATCATGACTTGAATTGGAATTTGGGTCGTGACAACATGGTATCAGAGCCCTAGGTTCACGTAGGTCTCACAAGTCACAGGCAAACCTAGTAGAGTCTTGCAGATCGATATGGAGACATCTGTATTTATCTTCGAGAGGCTATAGGGTGTTAAGAAACCTCTCTCTATTCCTATTCTATCGTGCAATCGATGGTTTACTAAATCTCATTCTTCTATTCTCGTACAGATGGTGAGGACTCGTGTAGCTGATATCCCAGACCCAGGAGATGCCGCAACCCCCACCATCCGAGGTAGAGGCAAAGGCCGGGGTAGGGAACCGACCCGAGGTAGGGGACGGGGGCGTCCTAGAGTTGCTCCACTAGCACCCCCAAAGGATCCTGTCATTGAGCAGCAGGACGAGGTGCCTCCAGCAGATCCTGCCCCAGTAGATTTTATGACTGCACCAGGCTTTCAGGAGGTCATGGGCCGTATGATGCGGTTCATGGATACTATGACCCAGGCTGGTTTATTTCCAGCGGATCCTGCCACATCTCAGGCAGGAGGGAGAGTTCACACCCCTACCACCCAGGCCGCAGGTCATGTAGCGGCAGTATATCAGACTTTGGGTACTTTGCCCGTGGGTGGAGCACAACTAGCAGTAGCACCTGAGCTTAGACCAGCCGCGGACGGAGATCCGCAGAAGTTACTTGATAGATGAACTCGATTGCACCCTCTTGTTTTCGAAGGTGAGAGGGGTGAGGACGCCCAGGACTTTATTGATAGGTGCAGGGACATACTGCACAACATGAGGATTTTGGAGTCCCATGGAGTTGATTTCACTAATTTTCAGTTAGAGGGCAGGGCTCGCAGATGGTGGCAGTCATTTATCCTGGGTAGGCCAGCAAGTTCCCTTCCTCTCACATGGGAGCAGTTCACTCAGCTATTCCTGGACAATTATATCCACCCTCTGAGAGGGAAGAGATGCGGTATCAGTTTGAGCAGTTGGAGCAGGGGCAGATGTCAGTGACGGACTACGAGGCCAAATTTTCAGAGTTGTCCCGCCATGCCCTTATGATTCTTCCTACCGATGCGGAGAGAGTGTAGAGGTTTGTAGTTATATTGCATTCAGGTATTAGGGTCAACATGGCCCGAGAGGTGGAGATGGGTACTTATTATCAGCTTGTGGTCGAGATAGCTCGCCGGATCGAGGGTTACTGATCGAGGGGCAGAGAGCAGGGTCAGCAGGATAAGAGGTCCAGATTTTCTAGAGATTTCAGAGGTGCCCCAGCCAGGGGTAGAGGTCAGTTTGGTAGAGGCCAGCCCAGCAGGCCTCCATATTCAGCTCCACCACCACCTTCTCGGGGTGCTCCAGCGAGACCCTATTTCAACGCCATGCCGGAGAGTTCTTACTGCCCATAAGCTATCCAGGGTCCCTCCGACGGGCATGCAGGTCATTAGGGTTCTCCTAGTCCCTACTTCAGTGCTATGCCAGAGGTTTCTCACCGTCCCCCAGCTATTCAGGGTTCTTCTTCTTCAGGGCAATAGGACATGCCTCCAGTGAGATGCTATGAGTGTGGGGATTCAGGCCATATGAGGAGGACTTGTCCCAGACTTCGGGCTGAGGCTGTTCAGCAGAGTTATCATCCTACATACTCAGCACCGGTGCCCCGTCCACCTAGAGGTGGAGGACAGGCTGGTAGAGGTGGTCCCAGAGGTGGTGGCCAGGAAGGGGGAGCTCAACTAGCTCCTATTCAGTCCAGCGGGGGTCGGTCTTCAGGTACTCCAGCCAAACGTTATGCTATTACGACCCGAGAAGATGCAGTGGCCTCAGATGCCGTGATCACAGGTATTATTTCAGTATGTGGTAGAGGGGCCTCAGTATTATTTTACCCTGTATCCACTTATTCATATGTGTCAGCATTGTTTGCTTGCTTTCTGGATGTTCCGTGTGAGTCCTTGGGTTCTCCTATATATGTATCCATTCCCGTGGGTGATTCTGTAGTAGTAGACCGGATTTATCGGTCTTGTGTGATCACCTTCTGTGGGTTTGAGACTCGAGCAGACCTTCTATTGCTCGATATGGTTGATTTTGAGATCATCCTAGGCATGGATTGGCTATCTCCTCATCATTCCATCTTGGATTGCCATGCCAAGACGGTTACTTTGGCCATGCCCGAGTTGCCTAGGCTGTAGTGGAGAGGTTCCTCAGTTAGTGCAGCCAGTAGAGTTATTTCCTTTCTGAAGGCTCGACATATGGTCGAGAAGGGTTGTTTGGCGTATATTGCTTATGTGCGGCACACCACCGCTGAGTCCCCGAGTATTGATTCAGTGCCAGTTGTTCGAGAGTTTGCTGATGTATTCCCTTCGGACCTTCCAGGCATGCCTCCGGATCGAGATATTGATTTTTGCATTGATTTAGCTCCGGATACTCAATCTATTTCCATTCCCCCGTATCATATGGCTCCTAAGGAGTTGAAGGAGCAACTTGAGGAGTTGTTGGCTAAGGGGTTTATCAGGCCGAGTGTATCGCCGTAGGGTGCTCCAGTTCTATTTCTGAAGAAGGATGGGTCTATGTGGATGTGTATTGATTACCGCCAGTTGAACAAAGTTACTATCAAGAACAAGTATCCATTGTCGCACATTGATGATTTGTTTGACCAGTTACAGGGTGCCAGGGTATTTTCTAAAATTGACTTGAGATTAGGCTATCATCAGTTGAAGATTCGGCCCTCAGATGTCCCGAAGACTGCTTTTCGTACGAGATATGGCCACTATGAGTTCTTGGTGATGTCCTTTGGCTTGACTAATGCCCCAGCAACATTTATGGACTTGATGAACAGGGTGTTCATGCCGTATATTGATTCCATTGTCATCGTCTTCATTGATGACATTTTGATTTACTCACGTAGCCTGGGAGAGCACGAGCAACATTTGAGAGTTGTGCTCTAGACTTTGCGGGAACAGAAGCTATATGCTAAGTTCTCTAAGTGTGAGTTTTGGTTGGATTACGTGGCATTCTTGGGACATGTGGTATCTGGAGAGGGTATCAAAGTTTATCCTAAGAAGATTGAGTCAGTTCAGAGTTGGCCACGTCCTACTTCAGCTAACAGAGATCAGGAATTTCTTGGGTCTAGCAGGCTACTACCGGCGATTTGTGGAGGGCTTTTCATCCATTGAAGCCCCATTGACTAGATTGACTCAGAAGAATGCTCAATTTTAGTGGTCCGACGAGTATGAGGCGAGCTTTCAGAGGCTCAAGACGGCATTGACTTCGGCACCAGTTCTAGTAATACCTTCCGGTTCGGGGATGTATACGGTGTATTGCCATGCTTCACGCATTGGCTTGGGGTGCGTATTGATGTAGTAAGGGAGAGTTATTGCTTATGCTTCGCGCCAGCTAAAGGTTCATGAGAAGAATTACCCTGTACACGATTTGGAGTTGGCGGCAATTATTCATGCTCTTAAGATTTGGAGGCATTACTTATATGGGGTGTCTTGTGAGGTTTATACCGACCACCGCAGTTTGCAACACTTGTTCAAGCAGAGGGATCTTAATTTGAGGCAGCGCAAGTGGCTTGAGTTGCTGAAGGATTATGACATCACCATTCTTTATCATTCGGGCAAGGCGAATGTGGTAGCAGATGCTTTGAGTAGGAAGGCGGAGAGTATGGGTATCTTGGATTATATTGCGGCTGAGGAGAGACCTCTAGCCTTGGACATTCAGTCCTTGGCTAATTGCTTGGTGAGATTAGATCTTTCAGAGCCTCGGCGAGTTCTTGCGCATGTGGTTGCTCAGTCTTCATTATTGGGGAGATTAAGGCTCGGCAGTATGATGATCCACGCTTGGCAGAGCTATAAGAGATAGTGGTTCAGGGTGGTGCCAAGGAGGTTACTATTGGTGAGGATGGTGTTTTGCGACTTCAGGATCGTTTGTGTGTTCCTAGTGTTGATGGCTTCAGGAAGAGGATCTTCGAGGAGGCACACAGTTCGCAGTACTCTGTCCACCCGGGTGCTACGAAGATGTATCGTGATTTGAGGCAGCATTACTGGTGGAGGCGGATGAAGAAGGACATCGTGGAGTATGTGTCTAGATGTCTTAATTTACAGCAGGTTAAGTATGAGCATCAGAGGCCAGGAGGCCTACTTCAGCAAATGCCCATTCCTGAGTGGAAGTGGGAGCGCATTACTATGGACTTCGTGGTTTGCCTCGGACTTTGCGGAAGGTTGACGCGGTTTGGGTCATTGTGGATAGATTGACCAAATCGGCGCATTTCATCCCTGTGGCTACTACTTATACTTCTGATAGGTTAGCTCAGATCTACATTCAGGAGATAGTCCGGTTGCACGGCATACCGGTGTCCATTATATTAGATTGAGGTCCTCAGTTCACCTTGCACTTCTGGAGAGCATTGTGTAGAGAGATGGGCACTCAGATAGATCTCAGCATAGCTTTTCATCCACAGACTGACGGTCAGTCGGAGCGTATAGTTCAGATATTGGAGGACATGCTCAGGGCATGTGTGCTTGACTTTGGAGGCCAGTGGGACCAGTTCTTGTCTTTGACCGAGTTTTCTTACAATAATAGTTATCAGTCCAGCATTGAGATGGCTCCATTTGAGGCTTTGTATGGTCAGCGATGTCGTTCTCCCATCGGTTGGTTTGAGCCTAGCGAGGCTAAGTTATATGGTATAGACCTGGTGAGAGATGCTTTAGAGAAGGTGAAGTTAATTCAGGAGAGGCTCCGCATAGCACTGTCCAGACAGAAGAGCTACGCGGATTAGAGGGCTCGTGATGTATCATTTATGGAGGGAGATAAGGTTCTTCTGAAGGTTTCGCCGATGAAGGGCATTATGAGATTCGGGAAGAAGGGCAACTTGAGCCCGAGGTTTATAGGCCCTTTTGAGGTATTGAGGCGAGTTGGGGAGGTTGCTTATGAGCTTGCTTTACCTTCTATCTTATCAGGAGTCCATCCGGTCTTCCATGTATCCATGCTCTAGAGATATCACCCCGACTTCTCTCACGTAGTCGATTTCAACACTATTCAGTTGGATGAGAGATTGGGCTACAAGGAGGAGCCAATTGCTATTATTGATAGACAAGACCGCCAGTTGAGGTCTAAGAGAGTTTCTGTTGTGAAGGTCCAGTGGCGGGGCCAACCAGTCGAGGAGGTGACTTGGGAGTCCGAGGAGGACATGCAGAGCAGATATCCACACTTATTCAGCACTCCAGGTATGATTCTAGACCCGTTCGAGGACGAACGTTTGTTTAAGAGGTGGAGAATGTAACGACTCAACCGGTCGTTTTGCGTATTCGGACCCTGTTCCCCCAAATAATACTTTCCGTAACGGCTTATCGTGATTTGTGACTTGCGGGGACGTGTGATTCAGGATTTGGAAGTGTTTAGAATAGTATAGGAACACTTGGTTCCTTAAGGTTGGCTTTTAAAGCCAAGTTTGACTTCGGTCAATATTTTGAGTAAACAACCTCGGAATCGAGTTTTGATGATTCCAGTAGCTTCGTATGATGAATTCGGACTTAGACGTATGTCCGGAATGGGTTTTGGATGACCCGGGAGCGTTTCGACGCCAAATAGAGAAAGTAGAGTTTCCTTAAGTTCATAATTTGAGTTGGAACGTGTTTTTGTGTTATCGAGGTCCGAATGGAATTCCGAGACCGAGAATAGTTCTGTTATGTCATTCCTGACTTGCTCGCAAAATTTGGTGTCATTCCTAGTAGTATAGGTCGGTTCGGCGCATTGAAACCGAATTCTAGAACTCTAAGTTCAAAGTTTGATTCAATTTGGTTTTGGGGTTGGATTCTTAGTTCCGTTGTCGGTTTTCACGTTCCGTAAATTTTAGCGAGTCTGTATCATGAATACAGATTTGTCAGTGCCTTTGGACGGGGTACCGAGGGGCTCGGTTGAGTTTGGGACCCCATCCAAAACACCAGATTTTTCTGTCTGGTTTCCTTCTCTGCGATCGCGGGTTCCCTGTTGCGATTGCATAGAAGGAATGGGCTGGGGGTGAGAAATGACCTGTGCAATCGCACAGGTCTGTCCGCGTTCGCAGTAGGTTGGGCTGTGGCCTGGACCAGCTAATTGCTCTCTGCGATCGCATACCCCTCCCTCGCGATCGCATAGGCATGTCAGATAGCCTTCTGCGATCGCATGCTCCCCGTCCGCGGTCGCACAGTAGGCCCTTTAGGAGCCCATGCCAGTTAATCTCTGTGATTGCAGGACCCTGTCTGCGATCGCATAGTAGTCTTCAGGGTCCCAGGTTCTTTACTCTCTGCGATCGCATTGACCCAGCTGCGATCACACTTAATGGGCAGCTGGGCAGTGTGTTCTTAAACGGGACTTAGTCCCATTTTAGCCATTCTTTCTTCACTTGTGGCAATTTTGGGAGCTTCCAAAGAGAAGATTTCACCTAGTAACTGAGAGGTAAGTGATTCCCACTATAAATTAAGTTGAATACTTGAATTTTAGGGTGGATTAACACACTAATTAGTGGTAATTCATGGGTTAGAGTAAAAACCTAGGGTTGATGAATTTTAGGGAATTTCACCCCTTTTCTACCGTGAAATCATACATAAACTATATAATAATGATTCTTAGGTTATGGGTGAGTGATTTCTTCGAAAATTTTCGGAATCCGAGCATGTGGGCCTGGGGGTGTATTTTGGGATTTCTTCAAGAAAGATGAATTAGCTAAACTAGTAATAGAATTTCATACTTTTGAGTGTATGTTAATGTATTTAAACGATATTTGGCTAGTTTCGAGTCCTTGGGTGACAATTTTGGAGTTTCGGGCACGTTCTTGACCGGGGAAGTGGGTTCTACGCGAGGTGATTCTCCTTTCCAACCTCGTAAGAGGGAATTTGTCTCCATAGGTAAATTGTGAATGACTAAATGTCCTTATTTGCGGGGGCTACGCACGCACAATGTGACGAGAGTCCGTGCGTAGCTACTATTATGCTATGTCGGGTAGTCTTTAGGACTCACAAGCATGCCTTTACGTGTTCTGTCTGTATCCTTACATGTACTTCTATTATGTAATATCCTTGAAATTTTGTGAGAATAGTAGGAGTATTTTGTAAATTTAAATGCTTAAATCCCTGCTTCCAAGTATGTTTCCTTGAATTATTCCCGAATTTCCTGATAACATTATGTATGTTTACGAGCACCCGAGTCACATGTATGATTCGTGAGCGGGGTAGCCTTATATTATGCCAACCGCGTTGCATGATCGATTCGCGAGCGGAGTAATAGATGCATCTATGGTTCGAGCCGTTCGACCCTCGGCAGTGCACATTTTGAACTTTGCGTTTCTTCGGCCGTAGGCCTCGGCATATTATATGCTATGTGTTTGTTTGAGAGTCTTATTATTATTCTTACCAATTCAATTTTTCTATGGGGAAGGAAACTTGTGAGTTTTATTAAACATTGTTACTTGACACTTGCAGGTAGATCGTTATCCTTATATACTGATGCTCCATGTGTACTTGCTTTCCATAAATGTTAATCCTGTCTAGACTTATTAACTCATACTATCGATAACGACCCTAGTGAGTAACACGTCTACCTCTCGTCACTACTTTTTCGAGTTTAGACTGGATACTCACTGGGTACATGTTTGTTTATATGTACTCATGCTACGCTTCTGTACTTAATTGTACAGGTTCTGAGGCTGTTGCACCTAGTAACTATTCTGGTGTCCGTCATTGAGAGTACTATCTGGACCCGACTACACGGTGAGCTGCTCCTCTTGGCCTTCCTCAGCAGCACTGTGGAGTTTTCTACTATTTTTGGGATACTCCTGTCTATTCTTTTCAGATAGTAGTATCTCTATATTTTTTGTCTAGCTTTGTATATTCCACTAGTTGCCTGTGGACTTGTGACACTAGGTCTTGGCACACGTAGGTGACTTGCTAGTATTTTGCTACTCTGTTTATGCTGGCAAACGATTTTTGAGTTACTTTAAATCAATTTGCCTCATTTCCTCACTTTCATTAAAGGACTTCTTAAATTAAAACTGGACAAGTATTTGAACAACTCATTAATTTAAGTAATTTCGTTAGCAAACTAGTGTTGGCTTGCTTGACTCTGGTGTTGGGCGCCATCACGACCTGAATTGAAATTTGGGTCGTGACAGTTTGTGGCCTTGACATTGAGGGCGATTACTCCTGCACTTTCCATGATTAACCTTGGTTTTGACTCGAAAGACCTTGCTTGTTATTGGTTAACCACCTTCTCTGTCAACCCTTACAAATGAAAACACCTCTGATCCGTTCAAACCCAATACCTTATACCCGATGTATGTTTCATGAATTGATGTTTACCGAACCTTTGCATTTCACATAAATCCCAAAGCACGTCGACTGTTATCAAATCAGTGCGCATATTGTTCTTTCCTAACTTGTGCCGCTTTGATGTGCTAGCCAGATTCTGTTCTGTGCAATTGGAAAGCTGGTAGCAAATTTTGAAGTCATTTCTCACTTGTTCTGACCAAACTGACTCACAAAGAAGACTCGAACTAAACAAGAGGAACAGAGTGAGGGACAATGTAAAGACATGATATCTAACAAGAAGACTACAAAGTAGAAACCTATCAGATGCGGATACCAACTATGATGACCATGACATGCATTTTTGGATTAATGGCCTAATCTGTCAAGAAAGTCAAGTGTTCAAATCTTGTTGTACCTCTAAGTTATGAAACTGGGCTTCAATGCTCTGATTATCCTATCTGATTCACGATCCTTATTCGACTTGTAGTGCCCAAAGGGTTTTCACCATCAAGCCTGTCTCATTTTGCTCTTTCTCTCAACTCACCGCCGCCTTATGGTGCCCGTGAGGGTTTTCACCAATAAGACTCTCTCATTTTTGTTCTTTTCTTCTTATTTTTCTCTGATTCTGCAAGTGACAAGGCATTAACCATGGTAAAAATATCATATGCTCCTGGCATGTCTAACTTGGCACTCTCAAAGATTATCTGGGAGGTCTTTTTGGATTGTAATGTGGCTTTTGGACAAGGTTGAAAGAAAAAGGATATCATAAAGGCTCAAAATAACTATGACGACGGGGTTAATTTATTTACAACTTTTGGATTCCATTCTAAAACTTTGCCCCAATTTCTAAAACAAGAGATTTTTTTTAGATGGAATTTCTAAGAGAAACTGCCCCACTCTTACTTCGTGGTATTATGAAATATTTTATTTGGTGCGACCAAACCATAAGGCTACCTACGTATCCTTAAAAGGAATCAGGTCGAACGTAGTTCATGACTGCTCTTGTTACTGCTATTTTTCATTTCTTTTTCCCCTTTTTCTTTTTTTTTCTTCTTTTTGTTTTTTGCAATTTTCTTTTAGAATGAAGTTTCTAAAACAAACCTTATGGGGCATAATATTTTTTTTTAAAAATGACTCTGACTCGATTCCAAAAGAGGGGAGGTCAAGAAAATTATCATAGGCTCAAAAGGGGTACCAAATGGTATTAAGTGTTTGGGTAGCTGAAAGAGGGCCTCCCAATCCCTGAAAATGCCAAGTACAACACTTGCAACCCGAGGATGAAAAAGGAAGATCATGCACATCATTTCTTTGCAACTTTGGCATTGATATCACTCATATGCCTTTCACTTTTCTTTAGTGCCTTGTCAAGTACAGAACCTTCGTTGTGTGATCTCATCTTTACAATGGATGTGCTCCGTCAATTTGGAGAAAACTCTCTTGGCTTTATCTTATAACTTGAGATACACTTGAATTCAAAGTTGCTTGCTTCAAATTGTCTGGGACGCACTCTCTTGTAACAATTTCTTATCGTCCTCTTAACTCCCCAAACTATTTGCCCCAGTTTCTCACAATTCGGGCTTTTAAATGATCTCAAAATGTCCAAATTTTTACTTATTTCCCTCAAATACAAAACTTGTTTTGTTGCTTCATGATTAGACTAACTTTTAAGACCAGGCTGAGAATTATGCGTTCATGTCATATCACTAAAGTCAGCATGAAAAGACTTGTAAAAAGAAAAAGAGAACTAAACAAAATGGACAAAAAATGACAGAAAACAGGAGATTATATTAAACTGATAGTGAAAAGTGTGAACAACAAAAACAAGCAAGAAAACCTTGGGCTACAACCCTGGAACAAACCTAGATAACACTAACAGATTACTACGACTAAACGAACTAGGCAAAATAAAAGGATAGAAGAGTTTGAATCACAAGACAATATCCGGATTACAACCTTGAAATAACTCGGACAACAGAAATGACAACAAAATAAACCACCAATACTCCTCTGGCTAACCAAGAAAGGAGCGTCTTTCCAATCACCAAGCCCGGCATCTTAGCCACTGAGTTCCACATCAATATTACCAGAACCTTCACAAGTCTCCATCACATTGACCTCAACAGATTGTTTTTGGGTCCTCTTTGCCAACTCGTTCTTAAGACCAACTTCTAGATTTGAGACTGATAGCGCTGAAAATTTTGTGGCAAGTGGCCCTCCAAGGGATTCAGAAGAGTTCTCATGTTCTTCAACATAAATCATTCCCACCATATGAGTCTCATTATGAACATGCGATAGAATTTGGCTAGTATCACTGCATCTGGATTTTGCACGATAATATCGCTTGCATCAATAAGCTTCTGGACAACTCTTTTCAGATGCCAACACATTTCTAGATTGTGCCCTGGGGCATTAGAGAAATATGCGCACCTTTGAGAAAAATTGAAATTCTTTGGCAGGGGATTAGGAATTTTTATCTGAATCGGCTTCAACATGTCCAGTTGCATCAACCTTTTGGAACAAACTAGCATATGATTCTCCAATGGGAGTGAAAGACTTTTCTCTTTGCTGCCTTTTCAGTTTGTACTCCGACCTCGGTTGGAAGCTCTTGCGGGCGGGTGGTTGACATGCTTGAGGAGGAAGGTAAGACATTTGTGGAGGTGGTGCAGGCCATTGCAGGTCCTGTGGATGTGGAGCATATGGCGGTGCATTATGGATAGAGTGGTGGGAAGGTGAGGTACGAATTTGGGGATTTTGTGGGGAGAAGTAACATTGGGGAGGATTATCTGGAGTACATGGATATTCATGGGGTCGGTATTGAGGCTGAAAGCGTTGAGCACGAATGCCCACTGGATCCTGTCTTTGGCGGGGCTCAACAACATCTTTTCTATTTCTCTTTCTTCCCTCCAAATTTACTGAGATGTTTTGGATGTCTTCTATAGTACCTTTCAATGCAAAATAACTCATGATTTTGCCTGACTTGATTCCTTCTTCTACCATCTCCCCCATTTTTACCACATCATTGAAAGGTTTACCCAAAGCAGGTATCAAATGACATAAGCATGTGGGTCCCTGAGCTTGTAGGAAAATCTTTACCATTTTTTCTTCATCAACCGGAGGACTGACTCGGGCAGCTTGTTCCCTCCATCTGAGCCCATATTCCCTAAAGCTCTCACTGGGCTTCTTTTCCATCTTAGAAAGGGCGGAGCAGTCTGGGATAACATCTACATTGTACTGAAAGTGTCGAATAAAATCTTGAGCCATGTTGTCCCATGTATACCACTTACTGACATCTTGATGCTTATGCCATTCCAAGGCTGGCCCGCTCAATCTCTCACTGAAATACGCCATCAACAACTCATCTTTTCCGCCAAAATTTCTCATTTCACTGCAATAACCCCTAGATGGGCTACTGGATTTCCACGCCCGTTATACAAGTTAAACTTTGGCATTTTAAATCCCGCGGGCAGTTGAACATCAGGGAACATACACAAGTCATTGTGAGACACGTTAATCTGATTTCCCTCCCCTTGCATGTTCTCTAAGGCTTGCTCTATATCTTTCAGCTTTCTGGACATCTCATCTCGCTCTTCATTCCTTGTAAACTTTTCAATATCAATTTGAGGCTCATTCTGGGAGGTATGATTATATGAGTCTGGGACCTGGTGAGCCGGCTCTGGGGAATAATGTTAGGCATCAAGAGGGTTGAACTGGTGTTCACTGATGGACCTGAAGAGAGGTTGTTGAGAAGTTGTGATCGTGGAGGTAGTGGATATGGCAGGAGAGTTATTTTTGGGAAAGTAGTTGGAGGACGAACATTGGAGCTACTAGGGAGGTTAGGAAAGCTGGGATAAGCGGGAAAATCTAGAGAGTATGGTGGATGATCTGACACTATGTCTGGAGCTTGGGTAAGGGTAGCATCTAGGAAGCTAGGTGGTGGCGGGGGTAGTGCCTTCCCGACCATCCAAGCCTGATACATATCCACCATGTGTTATCTTAACATCCTTAACTCTTCGACCAACCCAATGTTCCGTTCAACCGATTGCTTTCGGGTGCCAGTATCAACCAACTCAGCTCTGTTGTTGTCTGCCACTTCCTTTCGACTTTATGTTGTAGGAAAGAGTTGCCAGTTTAACAACCACAAACCAACCACCCTTCTAAAATTATGAAGATAACAAAAAGAAGTAAAATGAAGTCATTACGTTAGCATTAGGGTATTTATTAGATAAAACATCACGTTGTGTGCAATGCACCTAGCAACAATTAACGGTTCTAGAATGACTTCAAGAGTCACAAGGTCATTTGGCATCATCCCAATTTGTTCATTTCAATCTTCTATTCCTTTTTTACTAGCACTCCTTGGCTTGCTCTTTTTCGTTCATCTCTTTTCTTTCTAATTATCACTATTTTCTTTCTTTCACCCTAACGTCCCACAAATTCTTTCCCCCTTTTTTTTCTTTTTTTTTAATTTAATTTTTTTTATCAATTGATCGAACCCTATGTAGGTTGCCTACGTATCATGTTCCACATGAATCAGACCAAGCGTAGTTCCGGTGAAGCGATGGATAAAATAAACTAAAAATAATAAGAATGTTTTTGGATTTTTCATTTACACTTTTTTTCTTGAATACGGAATCAAAAATACAACAACAGAAGACTCGGCAAACTCGATTAGACTATGATAGACTCTAACACCATCGAACATACTCAATACTATTGGACATGACTAGAAAGTAAAAGACAACATAAAAAAAAGACTCAAAACAATAAATAATAATAATAATAATCTCCTTAAGCAACTCCTAAATGCAACGGTCCTGACTTGATGGTCCTGTGGCGTTTGTCGTGCTCAAGCTCCGATAAGTAGATCCACACCTGTATGAGAAAACTAAGACCAAATAGAGTTAAATACCTAGAACACTATGTGCGACAATTATACTTCCTGTTGGACACATGCAAGACACGATTGAGGCTATTTTGGCAAAATAGCTTGCGTGGCCAAAAGTTGCTATTAGTGCAAACTCAGCAAAGGTGTCCTCAAAGACATGAAAAAATTACTTTGCAAAAATGACTCATTTTGTAGAAATGGCTTACGTGGCTAAAAATGGCTAAGCATGCAAATTGAACAGAATGGACCTTAAACAGAGAGGACGCCTTGTTATGGACTTAGACTCTAAGGCATGGGTTGAAAAACCACTGTGAGAAAATAATCCTATTTTGCAAAAATAACCTATGTGGCTACACATGCAAGATTTGGCTACGACCTCATGACCCCACGAAGCCAAGAACCTAAGACTCACTAGGAAGACCAGACCATATGTGGGCTGCCTACGTATCCCGCCCCGAAAGACGAGAATCGGGTATGCGTAGTTCGGGAAGATTGGATACGAGAGATGATTTTTAAAAAAAAACTTATTTGTAGAAAACACATTTTTTGTCTCTTTATTTTCTGAAAAATGATGAAAACATGTAAAATCTTTTTGGATTTTCTTTTTCTCTTTTTTGGTTTTTTTTTAAAAAGAAAAATGATGGGAACGTGCAAATGTTTGTTTGATTTTTCATTTCATTTTTTTGGTCTTTTTCTTGAAAGAAAAAATAAAGAAATAAATAAATTTGCGAAAGAAAAATATAATTGGGCCCTACTTGCTTCATTTTCACACTTAACCCTCTTTTCTTTCTCATTTACCCTCAACTATTATTGGTCCGCCAAATGACCCCTTTTACCCTTGAAGAATGCAACATATAGCACATAAAATGCTTCAAGATGGTCTTTTTTTTCCGGGTACGCCTGTCCTAGACGAACCCAACCCCTGTGTTGAATCCCCTAAGTCAAATGCAAATGATGCGAACAAGCGTTCCTACTAGGGATCCGGCATGAGGCCGAGTTATTCTAGGTTTAAAAACCTGGGTGTATTGTTCTAGACCTGGCTTACCCGAGCGGACAACTCGAGCCAGGGGGGGTAGCGTACTGGTAACCAAAAGATCATCATGCTTTAAATATGTTCACTGTTTATTTATATTTATCACCCCATTTCAAAATATTGAAAGATAATTTCGGCTACGTCCCTGTTATTTGTGGTGAGTTGGACTGAGTATCCGTGATTGTGATTAGTTGCCCGAGTGGCTGGTGAGGATTGACTGAGTGAGTCTGAGAGCCAGACTTGTGAGGATAGTTAGGGATCGGGTTGCACGCCGCAACACTATATACATCTATATATGGATCGGGCTGCACGCCGCAGCGAGATATATATTGGATCGGGATGCACGCTGCAGCAATATAGTGCTTGGGATGTAGGAGCCCCTCCCGGAGTTTGTACACCCCTAGTGAGCGCAGTCGACTATTATAGATCGGGCTGCACGCCGCAGCGGGTTATTATATGGATCGGGATGCACGCCGCATCAGTTATATATATATGGTACCTGTTGAGTGAGAGTGCTGAGTGTGAGCATTGACCTATGAGAGTAGAGTCACGAGTGACTGAGAGTGTTTCCCAAGAGGCTTATTTGTGAGTGACACTGTGCCCGAGTGGCTGATATTTTACGAAACTACTATTTTTCACTCTTCTTTACACTGAGCCTCAAATGAAAAACGTTGAACAAACGTTTATACAAATTATAAAATGGAAAAGTAGAGTTTTTATGAAATATTCAGAATGTAGATTCCTGACTTGAGTTTAATCACTTCTACTGTTGCTTATTATATGGTTTTTACATGATCTTTAAAAATGCTCGTCGCTGCACTCAAGTGTTTAGTTATGGTTGTTACTTACTGAGTTGGCGTACTCACGTTACTCCCTGCACCTCGTGTGCAGATTCAGGTACCGGGGCAGAGCGATAGTTGAGCTACCCCATTTGGAGCATTGTTCAGATATTGTGAGGTAGCTGCTCGGCGTCCGCAGCCTACTCTTTCTCCTTCCTACTCTGTCATTTTACTTTACCTCCTAAACTTGTTGTAGTAGAGGATTTGTATTAGACCGTATCATTTCTTAGATGCTTATGACGGTTGACTTCAGATGTTTGGGCTGTGTTTAGATGTTCTGATCATTTTTATGGTTTTGAAATTATTATGAAACATAGAATAATTTATGTATTAAATGGGAACATTATGATATTTTCAGTAAATTTGGCTAGCCTAGTACCACGATAGGCGCCATCACGGCCATTTTAGATTTGGGGTCGTGACAAGTTGGTATCAGAGCCTAGGTTACATAGGACTCACCGGTTATGAGAAGGTTTAGTAGAGTCTTGCGGATCGGTACGGAGACATCTGTACTTATCTTCGGGAGGCTACAGAACCCTTAGGAAAATCTCACATTCTGGAATTCTTGTCGTGCGAATCCAGTTATTCAGCCAAAAGCGTAACCCTTTGAATTCCTTTTATGTATTCGAATGCGCACGCAAGCGCTCAGTATCATATGTGTATCCACGACTTGTGATTTCCATGGGTCAGGTGCGAGAGGCGATTTTAGCATGTTGATAATGGGAAAGTCTGGAGGACTTGAGGCCAAATTTTATTTTGTGGCTTGAGTGCTAAGATTTCGATTGTGTGAGCCGTGCATTTGAGACTTATATGTTCGTTTGTGTCCTTATTGGTGGGACTTTGTGGCTGGATGACTATGTGGTGAGTGTGATTCGATTGTGAGATAGGTTCATATTATTTGATTGTGACAAAAAGGATTGGCTGGATATGTAGCAAGAGTTATTAAGTGTTAGACTTCTGTGTTGAGATGGCGTATGGCCTCGAGTTGCGAGTATATTGGAGGACCTCTCATGTAATTTAGTTGTGGAGGGAAGTGGACCTCCCTGTTGTGTTATAAGTGTTTAGTGATGTCTTTTGGGCTGACCAATGCCCCAGTAGCGTCCATGTATTTGATTAACAGTGTATTCCAGTAGTAATTGCACTCCTTGGTTGTTGTGTTCATTGATAGCATCTTGGCGTACTCTCGTAGCCAGGGGTAGCATACTCAGCATTTGAGGATGGTATTATAAGGATTCAAGGAGGAAAAGCTCTATGCAAAGTTATTCAAGTGTGAATTTTTGGTTTAGATCAGTAGCATTCTTGGGACACATGGTGTCCAGTGAGGGTATCCATGTGGTCCGACGAGTGTGGGTAGAGCTTCTAGAAGCTCAAGATTTCTTTGACCACAACTCCAGTGTTAGTTCTGCCATTTGCTTCAGGTTCTTATACCGCGTATTGTGATGCCTCAAGGGTAGGCGTTGGTTGTGTTTAGATGCAGAAGGGTAAAGTGATTGCATAATAGCTATGATGTTTGGAGTATAGAGAGAAATCAGTTTGAGGCTAAGCAGGCGGGGCTATCTCCCGCGGGGTGTCCTGAGGTTGTGTGATAATTAGGTGATTCTATGGCAAGTCCTCTTTTATCAAAAATTGATAGATGTTGCAATTTGAGTTTAGATCGCTTGTGGAAGTTGACATGACTATTACAATGGTGAATGCGAGATTTGCATACGATATGGGATATCATATGGTTTGTGTCATATGAGCTTATGAAGGATTTAGTTGAATCTCACTGCAGTATGGTGATAGTGATAGCGAATGGGCATTGTGAGTTATTGTTTGTCTTGGTCATTGGCTTTGAGCCAAGTGGGGGAGGCTATTAATGATAAGTTTATTGATCGACTGCGCGTTTTATTGGTTTCAGTTCAAGGTATATTGGTGGATCAGTTATGACCTGCAGAGGTGGAGTTTGAGAATGATTCGAGTGATGGGAATTTCGATACAGGTTGTAAAGTACTCTATGGGTAAAGGGATTTGATTGAATGATTGAGTTGTAATTGAAAAAGGTGTAGTGTGTGCAGTGTAGGAATTTGCTTGTTGCTTCGAATGTGTGGACTACTTCCTGGTATGCTAGTGTGCAAATGGGGTCAGGTCGTTTGATCTGTTTGATCAGTTTAATTGATATTTGTGTAGAGTGGATGACTCTCGAGAATGGTTCTCATGGATTCAAGGTTATACGTAACAATTGGGAATCTTCAAGGTGTGCATTTGGCTAGAACTGAGATTTGCGTTAGAGGGTGTCAGGACTTGTGAAATTTCTACATTTTCATGGACTCTACATATCAGTATCAGGAAAGTGAAGGTAATGGCTTTAGATTCGCAGGAAGTCTCTTCAGGGTAAGTATTTTGAATGTGGTACTTTTGGGGATATCTGAGAGGATATTCTGCGGCTTACGAGCCTTAGACAGTACGGTCTTATGCTTGGGTCTCGCGTGGTGAATCTAGGTTGAGAATTGCGGTACTTAGGCAATGAGAAGTATCAATTCGAAGGTAAGTCAGAAGGAACTTGGATAAATAGGACAGCTTTGTAGAAGGTCAGATTTGCGTAGTTAGGGGATATGGTTAGTTCTTTGGGCGTTAATGAGGTAATGAGTTTTTACATGTGTTTCTTGGCAATGCTCTTGGATTTTAGTGACCTGCGTAGCTTGGTTGAGTTGATTCAGTCCTGACAATTTGGTGTCGTACAAATGGAATTTGGAGAGTTCTTGATGGTTTCTACCACGGTTAAAGATGTATATTTTCTACTGGCGTGAGGTGCGAGTGATGTATTGTGATTTTGCTTCTAAATGGGATCAAATGGAAAGTTCTTGTCTAGTTGGGTACGTAGTAGCTTGTGGCTCAGACGGGATCAGGAGGTTCTCATATTTATCATAGAATGGCATGGCGTATGCGGTATGTTGTGTAGAGTTGAGATTTGCATATGGGAGGTCACGATTTAGTTCTTAGGCAACATTGGCAGTTTCAGATGACTAGGTAGATGATATCACTATGGGGTGGCTTGATGAGGGTATACATTTCAGAAAGGGGAATGTGTGGAGTTAAGGGTGCTTCATTGGTATTGCGACGCTCTCTTGTTGGAGCGACTACTGATATTCAAGGTTGTTTGGTGACACGGAAGAGTTATAGGCGTATCTCTCATGGAATGATTGAGTATTGAGATGTGTTATATATTCAAGTGGGGAGTTGGTATCAGATATGGTAATTTGTGTACTTCATGGACTGCGAGACTGAGAATTTTCATAAACAAATTATTTTGTGGTTGTGGACTATGAGGATGCGAGGAAAGCTAGTCAGACGTTAGTATATGCCATGATTCAGTCATTGTGAACTTTCTCAGAGTTATCTATCATATTTGAGTGACTAGAGTTGATTTAGGGTTATTGGTAGCCCCATTATTAGTGTGTGTTCTGCACCGGGTTCGAGTGTCATTGAGTTTATTTATATTCTAGAGTGATCTATGAGTTACCCTTCGATGTTGCGAGAAGTGGTGATTGTTGGTTATATCACATATGGTGCGGATTTATTTGGGCTTTATATCAGGATTTGAGTAAGGTAAGTAATTGGGTATTGCGGGATTGGGACGTATCTGCTATGCTCTTTTGGGTTTGTGTGGCATGGTATCGTCCGATTTCCCCCATGGTTATGGAAATTGAATACTTGATGTCGAATTGCGCATGGTTATTGATTTTGAGCAAGGTGGCTGGAAGTATTTCATATGGACCAGTGTTTGGATGGGATCACGCATTGTAGCGGAGTTATGTAGAGGCATGATCCTTGGGGTCAGATTCATATGTTTTGATTTTACGATGTGTGACAGGCTTGTAACATGGTGTTGTGATGGTAATTGTTGATGGAAGGATAGTCCTCTCATGTGAATCTTTTATATGATTTGAGTTTGTGGGATGTTGCTATTGAGTGCACGCGTTGCACATGTTATGGCTTTGGATTGTATTGATGCGTCATGTCATCAGAGTGGCCGTGTTGGATGAGAAGAGGTCGTTGGGCCTAGAATAAATACTACCAGAGTTGACTACAACATGGTTGGAAGGGTGATATCGGAAGTTGGCTTAGAAATATGCTATAGTTCCTGTCGGAGAAAGGGGGAGCTCCATGACTGGTTGATCGGACGAAAGGTTGCTAGTTTCTACGTGTTTCTTTCATCATCGGCAACATATGAAAGTGTTAGAGATAGGCATTTCTTGATAAGAGGTTATGTACCGGTATTGGGTTGTTTTGAGCAGCTATTGTGATTAGGAGTTATCGCTATGAGTGTTCGAGTCCTGCGGTATATTATGTAATTACATCTTGGGTTGCGGATATGGATTGATACAGCGTGTTCAGACTTATTCAGTTTATAGTTGTGGAATTTTGATCTTTTAAAGTATTGTAGAAGTGGGAATTTTGTTCTAAAGTTTATGGGTCAGGTTGAGTTGTGAAATTTCAGTTATGTGTGTTATCAGACCTATTTGGGATAGGGTGGCATGAGATCACCCCCGGGTATGTGCATGGTAGGATTAGTCGGTAATTTTCATGGTTTTTGGGAACAACTATGGGCACGTTCGAGGACGAACATATGTTTAAGTGGGGGAGAATGTAACGACCCGATCGGTCGTTCCGAGAGTTTTAGCCATGTTTCCCCCATTTCTGCTTCTTTTTGTGTGGTTCAGCTCTTGTGTGTTTTGTGGGTTGGTTGGCTCGGGTTCGGAGTGGTCGTGGTGAGGAATGAGACACTTAGTCTCTTAAGTTGGCTTTATGGTTAGAAAAGTCAATCGGAAGTTGACTATTTGGTAAACGACCTCGGAATGCGAATTTTATGGCTCAGATAGTTTTGTTAGGTGATTTGGGACTTAGGAGTGAGTTCGAAATGTTTTTTGGAGGTCTGGAGTAGGATTAGGCTTGAATTGGCGAAATTGAGTTTTTGGCGATTTTCAGTCGGCAGTGAAAAATTAGCTATCAGAGTCGGAATGGAATTCCGAAAGTTGGAGCAGGTTCGTAGTGTCACTTTGGATATGTGTGCAAATTTTCAGGTCAATCGGACGTGTTTTAGGTGGTTTCGGCATCTTTGGCGAAATTTGCAAGTTTCTAAGTTCATAGGCTCGAATCCGAGGATGATTTAGGGTTTTGGCTTTGTTTTGAGTGGTAAGAAGGTTCGGCTAAGTTCGGGTGATGAAATATGACTTGTTGGTACTATTGGTTGAGATCCCGAGGGCCTCGGGTGTGTTTCGGGTTGACTTCAGGCTATTTTCCTTCATTTTTGCATTGTTGTGTTGCTGGTTTTTCTGGTGTTTCTGGTGTGCTTCGCGTTTGCGGATGGAGCACCGCGTTCGCGTAGAGTTGAGCGGGGAGAGGAGCTGGAGGATTTTCTTCATTGCGTTCGTGAGGCTTGTGCTGCGAACCCGTAGAGTATTTTGGTGGTTGGTAAATTTTGTACATCGCAAACGCGAGGCATAGGCCACGTTCGCATAGGGTGATCTGGGCAGAAGTATTTAAACCTCTCATTCGCGAATTTCAGTCCACGTTTCACCATTGTTGAGCGGTTTAGAAGCTTTTTGAGAGGGGTTGAAGAGGGAATCAAAGGGAAACACTTGGAGGTAATATTTTTGACTTCAATACTCGATTCTATGTTGATTTCTGAGTAATTAAACCTGAAATTAGTGGGATTTAAACCCAAATTGGGGAAGTTAGGGCATGGGAAATTAGAGACTTTAATTGAGGAATTGAAGGGGCAATTGTGGTCCGATTTTGATGTTCTTGGTATGTACGTACTCGTGGGAGGATAAGGATTCGTGTGATGTAATTTTTATCGAATTCTGAGATGTGGGCCTGGGGGTCGGGTTTGTCCAATTTCGGGAATTTTGCTTAATTTTGATAAATTTTGAATGGGTTTTGTTCCTAGCATATATTGATGGTATAAATCTTATTTTGACTAGATTTGGAGCAATCGGAGGTCAATTCGAGGGGCAAGAGGATCGCAGAGTGGTATTCGGGCCGGTTTGAGGTAAGTAACGATTGTAAATCTAGACCTAGGGTATGAATCCCTGGTATTTCTTATTGTTTTGATAAATAAGGTGACGCACATGCTAGGTGACGGGCGTGTGGGTGTGCACCGGTAGGGAATGAGACTTGGTCCGTCTCGTAGCGACTATTAAGCCGCGTATTTGATTTGAAATCATATGATATTCTGTATTTTCGAGATTTATACCATATCTTGGGCTGTATGCCATGTCTGGGGCCTTGTGCTGACCTGTTTAGACCCTCAAGGGTATTTTTAATACTATCCTCACACTATTTTGATAGAAAATATGAACTCAGTCATGCTTTAAATATGTTCACTGTTTATTTCTATTTATCACCCCGTTTCAGAATATTGAAAGATAATTTGGGCTACGTCTCTGTGATTTGTGGTGAGTTGGGTTGAGTATCCGTGATTGTGATTAGTTTCTCGAGTGGCTGGTGAGGATTGACTGAGTGAGGCCGAGAGCCAGACTTGTGAGGATAGTTAGGGATCGGGCTGCACGCCATAACACAATATACATCTATATATGGATCGGGTTGCATGCTGCAGCGAGATATGTGGATCGGGCAGCACGCCGCAACGAGATATGTGGATCGGGTTGCACGCCGCAGTGAGATATATATTGGATCAGGCTGCACGCCGCAATGATATAGTGCTTGGGCTGTAAGAGCCCCTCCCGGAGTCTGTACACCCCCATTGACCGCAGTCGACTATTATGGATCGGGATGCACACCGCAACGGTTATATATATATGGTACCTGTTGAGTGAGAGTGCTGAGTGTGAGCATTGACCTATGAGAGTAGAGTCACGAGTGACTGAGAGGCTTGCCTGAAAGGCTTATTTGTGAGTGACACTGTGCCCGAGTTGCTAATATTTTATGAAACTACTGTTTTTCACTCTTCTTTACACTGAACCTCAAATGAAAAATGTTGAACAAAAGTTTATACAAATTATAAAATGGAAAACTGGAGTTTTTATGAAATATTCGGAATGTAGATTCCTGAATTGAGTTTAATCACTTCTATTGTTGCTTATTATATGGTTTTTACATGATCTTTAAAAATGCTCATCACTGCACTCAAGTCTTTAGTTATGGTTGTTACTTACTGAGTTGGCGTACTCACGTTACTCCCTGCACCTCGTGTGCAGATTCAAGTACCGGGGCAGAGCGATAGTTGAGCTACCCCATTTGGAGCATTGTTCGGAGACTGTGAGGTAGTTGCTCGACGTCCGCAACCTACTCTTTCTCCTTCGTACTCTGTCATTTTATTTACCTCCCAGACTTGTTATAGTAGAGGATTTGTATTAGACTGTATAATTTCTTAGATGCTCATGACGGTTAACTCCAGATGTTGGGGATATGTTTAGATGTTTTGATCATTTTTATTGTTTTGAAATGCTTAAAAGTGAAAATTATTATGAAACATAGAATAATTTATGTATTAAATGGGAACCTTATGATATTTTCAGTAAATTTGGCTAGCCTAGTACCACGATAGACGCCATCACGGCCAATTTAGATTTGGGGCCATGACAATATATAGTAGGGAAAATAAAAAATGAGTTGGCGCCTCTCTTTGGCCAAAGATCCTATTTATCTATTTTCTCCTTTTTGAATTTTTCTTATTCTTTGCCAATTTCATGTTTTTTATGCTTTCAAGGTGCAATTAGAGGAAGACTAAGCAATTTCTATACTTTAATTAAATTTCTTAACTACACCGCCCATTATTTCTCTTAAGACTCGGCCGTTTTTATACTCTAATTAAATATTCTTAATTACTCCTCCCACTATTTCTCTTCTTATTCCATGTTTTTTTTAAATTAAAGCCAAACATCAAGGTTCTAAGCCCCTGGAGTGGTGGGGGTTTGGCAAGACCCCTACCATGTCTATAACAAAAAGAAAGTTAAGTACAATGGAGGGGGACGTGGACCTTACCTCCTAAAAAGAAGATATGAAAGACAAGGTAATGAAATTATATCCTATCTTTCATATCCGCAAAAGAATATACATCAACTCACAAAAAAATTTGCCTTATCGTACCTAATTCTAAAGCTAGGTGGTTGCCATTTATCAAGCTGAAAAAGGACCTTTGGCATTTCTTGGGAGCTGTTGAAACGTGTAGTAGTAGCCATTGCTCCCATTTTTAGCTGCATTTTTGCCAAAGTATCCGCCTTTTGGTTTGCTTCTCTGAAGCAGTGAGAAATATTAATTTCAGCGTTGTTCATGATCCTGGTTATATCATCAATCAGGCCTTTCAAGTGTTAATCAGTGTATCGGGCATTGAGCATATTTTCCACTATCTACGAGTCACTCTCCAAATAGAAGTCATTATACCCCTGTTGAATACACCATTGAATTCCTACTTTGGCAGCCATTGCTTCCGTGAAATAGTTAGTGTTGCTTTGGGCTGGTAGGGAGAAAGCCATAATTAGATCCCCTTCTTCATTTCTAGCAATACCTCCTATTCCAACGCTTCCCGTTTCTTTTAAGTAGCTTCCATCTGTATTGATTTTAATCCTTGTGCACTATCGGAGTCAGATTCCACCGCTCTACTTTCTCACAGAAAATTGGCCATGAATCTATCATTTTGCATTTAGGGAAGGCCATAGACAGTTCTCCTTGAACAGTCCACTTTACTTGGTACTCCATTTTCCTCGGTTGAAAATTCTTTTGATCTCTATATCTACATGATGTCCAGTTTTTTCAGATTTCCCAATTGATTGCTAGTGGAACTGCACGAAGAATGAATCTGTGGATTTTGTTCTTTGGTTTCCCGTCCCACCAATTTTTGAGGACACTGACTAACTGGCCAGTTTTCATGTTTGATCCCCATAGAAGCTCCAAAGTAGTTCAAGAGAAATTTGGCAGAGTCCCCCTCAATGAAGACATGTTGAATGGTGTCCTCTTTAGGACTCTGATAGCACCTGCATGGAGAAACAATTTGGTTACCAAATTTGGCGATAATTTCATCGAAAGGAAGTTTACCTAAGTATCGTCTCCACGACAGGAACGAGATTTTAAAAGGAATGTTGGTTCTGCCATGCACTCTTGTTAGTGTAGTGTCCAGTTGATTCGGCGTCCCAAATGGCGTAGTCATCTTTATTAGGATCTCCCAGAACAATGTCTTTAATTTGTGAAGTTGTGTGGTCGTCAAGAGTACTGGTCAACTCCAGGGGTTACATTTTGCATGGAAATGACATTGAAATATTTAAAGATCCTACTTTGGCATCGTTATATTTCAAGGTGTACCAGTTATTTTTACTATTTTTTAATTTGTTTATCTTCTTCCTTTTCATTCTTTGTATTGATTTAGTACGTATTTGGCATTATTCTTGCTTATGCCCATTTGACTTGGTTCATCATAATAAGAGATATTAGCAAAGTACGAGGAATCTTTTAGGTGGTAGTTCTATCAAATTTAGAGCTATGTTGTTGGAGAAGATATTGTATTTATATAATATTCCCATGTTGAGTTTGAATTATTATATTTTCTATTGCAGTGAGTAGAAATTGTGGTAGAAGAGAATCAATATGATTATTGTATCTCGTATTTGTACTAACTATTTTAGTATTTATTTAATTGTAGATATACCATAAAAAGTAAAGTATGTTAAAAGAGGAGGACTAGAAGGAAGCATCGATCGAGATACTAAGAATTTTTTTTAACTCTTTATGGTATTGTGAAAGCTTTATTAAATGATTATCATGCCAGGTAAAACTATATTCAGTATCTTTTTTTATCTCATAACTTTTTCTTTTCCAGAATTTATATCCTACTATTTTATTTTATAAATAAAGAGAAGTAAAGGTTTATATATATATATTGTTGTATGAATGTCACGACCCGAATTTTTTATCATCGGGACCGTGATGGCGTCTAACGTTGGACCCGCTAGACAAGCCAACATGAATATTCAATTTACTTTATTCCTTAATTAAAAGTCAAGAACAGATGAATTACCAAATTAACATGAATAAAATAAAAGATGAAGCAAGATATATATATATATATATATATATATATATATATATATATATATAT